>JADRCD010160395.1:0-15029 GCA_019843815.1 Montemys delectorum | reverse complement strand
ACACACACACACACACACACACACACACACACACACACACACACACAAACCCTGAGTGCAGAGCCCATGGACACAGGCTGTTCAAGTGCCTGGCAATGGCTATGGTCACAGCTGTCTACAGCTGGACATACCTTCCTCTCCAGTCACTCACACAGAGATGGGGCAAGAGCCAGAAACCAGAAGCACCCCATCTCCAAGGATGAGGCCATCTGGATCCCCAGGGCTTGCTTTCCTTAAGCTCTGGGCCATAAAGAGTCTCTCTGGACAGCTCTGGATGTGTCTGTACATTTCTGCCAGGCTTGAAGATACACTTCTCAGACAAGAAGCCCAAACCCACCTCCCGGATCCCATGCCCTTGGAACTTAGCTGAAAAGGAGATGTATATGCTGTCATTTTCATTTACTGTCTCCAGATCCTGGCCAGCAGCAGGCTGTCCTGATGCATTTGTCACCTGGCCTAGCCCTGGCTGTTACACAGGCAGGTTCTCATGGAACTGTCCTTGTTAAAAAAAAACAGAGGCCTTAAAATAGCCTGCTTCAGGAGTTGAGAATGTGGCTAAGTTGGTAGAGTGTTTGCTTAGTGTGCAGAACACCCCGGGTTCCTTCCATCATCAGTACTGCATAAATAGGGTGTGGTGGCAACTGCCTGTAATCCCAGAACTATGGATGTAGAGACAGGAGGAGCAGAAGTTCAGGATTATCCTCAGCTACAGAGCATGTTTGAGGCCAGGGTGGGCTCATGAAACTCTTCACCCAAGAAAGGAGCGTGAGAGAGGTAAGGAGAAGGGAAGGAGGACGGAGGGAGGAAGGAGAGAAGGGGGAGGAAGAATGCTTCCTTTAAGCAACGCGTGGAGGTCCACATGTGTAATGCCAGCACTCTCACAGGCCGGCGGTAAGAGAACTGCTATGAATTTGAGGCCAGCCTGAGATACAGTGAGATTCTGTTTCAGCTAAAGCCTCTTTGAGAAACCACATGAACCTCTGTCCTGCTCCCAGGCATCTGGCTCTCTAGGACATCCTGGGATGACCACACAGGTTACAGGCTATGTGGGAACCTTTTGCTGCTCCTAAGGGCCAGGGACATCCAACACTAGACTGATTGTGTACACTACCCTCAAGTGGTGACATCAGCATCAGCTTGCGGGACATACATACTTTCATGCATGAAGAAAGAAAGAAGCCACACAGTCTTGTAGCCACAAGGTACCAGTGGCCACTCCACCCCACGGGCACTAGGATGAGCCACATGGTCTTCTGGTTTAAGCCCCATGGCCAGGCTTTCATTTGTTTTGTGGGAGTGGGTGGTGCTCAGAGCTGGGCTCCTGCAAATGAAGCAGGCATTGCTCGCCTTGGGAATCAGGGAGTACCACTTTCCCTTCCGGAGCTTACCCTGGTCTGCCTCGGAACACAGGACAGCCAGGAACAGCAAAGTGCCTTCCCTGCTTTCTCATTGGCATTTTTTTTTTAAGTTTGAGGATTAAACGGGGAAATCTGGATTTGTAGAAAAAAAATCAGGGCAGAGATCTGAAATCTGGTCAGCCAACACACAGGTGGGCTGTCCCTAGGAATCCACACCGTGCAGCCTGCTGCATTGCAGCCTCACTCCCGAGACCTGCATGTCTTCCTTGACTTTTGTTTCTGCAAACCATGCTTTAAAGAGCGTGGTCGGTCTGCCACCAAAATGCAAAACCTTGGGCTACGCATGCACTTACCTATGCACACACGTGCGTACACACACACTCAGGGTGTCCAGCCTGTGGTGATGTGTGTACTCTAGCAACGCCTGAGTGTTCTGGGTGGTTGAGTGCTACACTCACGTTGGCTGTGGTGATAAGATTTCTACCTCTTCTATGACAGGCTGTGGGGTGGAAAGCCTACACTAGGACCACCTTGTGTAAGGCTGAAGCTGTGCGTGCAGGCATGCAGGCGTGCAGGCGTGCAGACGTGCAGGCGTGCAGGCATGCATACTCTCCATTCTCCATCCAGTTTTGGAGACAGGGTCTATCACTGAACTTGAAGCTCACCAATTCAGTTAGACTGACTGGCCAGCGAGTGTCTCTGTCACCCCAGCACTGGATGACAGGCATGCAATGCCCTTCCTGGCTTTTTATATGGGTGCTATGGATCCAACTTAGGGCTCATGCTCTACTGATTAAGCCATCTCTCCAGTTCCCTAGGATGAAGCTTTTTAGCTCACAGGTGCCCCTAGTCTGTGGACTGGACAGCAGGCTAAGTGAGAAACAGGCCATATCCCTTGCAGGGCTCTGGACAGTCACATGGGCCCCATATGAAGTCCTCCAGAGCCTCTGAGCTTTTAGGAAATGGAGTCTCCTACCCAGGGTCTCTTCCATGTCCACATTGTCAGCCCCTTGGTAAGTGCAAGCGTTCTTCCTCAGAGAACGAGATGGAGAGCCATGTATGTAATGAGGTACGCAATGGTGGAGGAAGGCTGGGGAGAGACGAGGAGAGTGCAGACAGATGGGGTACTCACTTCACCATCACCACATTCACCCCCAGATAAAGGTTGCCTTCCCCACCTGGCCTGATGACTGCACGCTGCAGCCCGGCCTCACGTCCACCCTAGTATCAAGCACTTACTTCATGGGTTTGAATAGCGCCTGCCCGTAATTCTGGAAGGTCATGATGAGCTTCAGCTGCGTGCCCCCTGACTTCATGGCTGCAGGAGGGAGGAAAGAACAAACAGGGTAACTCAGTGGCTTCCCCAGGTCCCTGACTATTCCCAGGCAGCAGAGCCAGATCAAGGCTCTAGCTGCCAGCCAGCTAGATTGTCTTCATGTTGCTAGGGGACCCCAATTGTGCCGGAGCTGTTAGGGCATTCGGCAATGGTACACTCCGGCTGCCTGGGGTCCCTCCTGATGCAGCAGTAGGGTCTAAGCCAACTCTGTAGTGTGAGCCCAGAAAAAGCCCAGGGGATGGCAAATGCAACTGCCTGCCAGTGGAGGAGTGCGGCCACATTCATGCACACCTTCATACTCACACACATACTCCCCTGATACAACTCCTCACTCCTTGTATCTCCACAAACAGGTCCACAGACACAGACACACCCCACACCTCCTCCTTGCCCCCATGCTTATAGAAACATCCCCCACTTAAACACACCCTCACAGATACACATCTACACACACACACACACACACACACACACACACACACACACCACTGCACCCCTAGGCACAGGCAAGCTGCTAGGATTTAGTGACGGTCTGAGTAGTTACTCTGAAAAGACCCAAGGTCAGAGGCATCTATATTATCAGGACATGGAGGGGTAGGAAAGATTCAGAGAGTTCTGAAAGGCACATTGTTCTGGGATCTCCCCAGATCAGGAATCTGATGGATTTGAAAAATGACCTTTCTTCCCTCAACCTTGGATTTCCTTTTTGCTGATGAATGAGATGGAAAGAAGGCCATCAGGGGCCTTCCTGTTCTAGGTCTAGCCTTACAAAGGGCTCCCAGGTTGTTCAAGGCACGGGGACATGAAAGGGCTATCACACTGCACAATGTGGCCAAGCCCATACACATGGTAGCTTGCATGTGTAGAGACATCCTATATCTATGGAAGGCTCTGGGCAAGGGTTAATGTCACAGATGTAACACAGCCAGAGCTTGCATTGGACATGCGGGTAGATAGGAAATTATAAACTGCAATTATCTTAGAATCCTTAGTGTAAGAGGCAACATAGGCATGTGCTGGGGCCTGAGGTCATTGCCAGACCCACTCCTAGGGGAGAGAGGCATAGAGCTGGTCACAAAAAAACAGACAGGTCCTGGGGGATGAGGTAATCAAGGGATGGAAAGCTATCTGGGGGGGGGGGGGTCTCTAGAATCCCTCAAAAGAGACTGAAGACAATGGGTGGTGACAATTAGGGGACATGCTCTCATCATTTGGTTCCCAGGCATAACAGGACTGGCAGAGGATTGTGGTTTTGTGCTCAGGGTCAGGGCATACCCACAGGTGTATGTGGGGGTGGTGGTGTTAAATAAGTAAGTTTTGAATGTTTGGTGGAGCTGGGCATGGTGGCACATATCTTTAATCTGAGCACTTGGGAGGTGGAGGCAAGTGGATCTTTGTAGATTCCAGGCCAGCCTAGTTAGCATAGTAAGTTCCAGGTTAATCTCAACACTTGGGAGGCTGAGGCAGAGGCAGGTGGATCTCTATGAGTTCAAGGCCAGCCTGGTCTACATAGTGAGTTCCAGGACAGTCCAGGCCACATAGTAAGATTCTGTATCAAAAATACCGAGACTAATCCACCAAAAAGATTACTCCTGGTGGGAGGCTCGTTAAAATTTAGCAAGTAAATAAAACCTACAAGGCTTAGGAAGTTCCTGAAACTTCCAAGAATCACAAGGCCCTTCCTCCTAGTTTATATAAGCAGCAACAGTTGATGGGGCAAAGAGAATCCCTCATAGGCCAAACTGCCTGCAGTTCAAGCAGAGGGCTCTAGGGATGCAGTTTTCACGAGTCTCATTCATACTGAGATGGACTTTCCTGCAGTACAGCTGTCTTTGGGGCATTCACGCTTTAGAAAGTAACCCAAAGACATTCATTAGTTCACGAAGCTAACCTTGACCTGTCTCTGATGCTCTCTATAGGGATAGTAAGTTTTTTTTTTTTTTTTTTTTTTTTTTCACAGCCTCTCAGAGAAAGTCACATAATCCTCCTTCACAAGGTTGTGGAAAGGATCAAGCTCAAAGACCAGAAGTGGCCTGGACTCATCTAGACAGTGGCAACAGTCCCCCTGTTTGGATTAGTGAGGAACATTCCTGGGCTTAGACCTTGCCCAAACACTAACTTGGCTGCTTGCTGTGTATGACAGGCTGCGTCCAGGGCTTAAGACTGACTTTGGGACCCACCCGACCAGAGTGGCCTGCCTGCATGAGATTGTACCCTCCTCGGGCCCTCACGGATTGCACACTCTCTTTCAAACTCAGGATGGAACCACAGCATGGCGACCCCACAAGATGTGTGACTACCACCCAGCCTTCCTCCTGAGTGACACAGCAAAGCGCTTAGGGTTTGACTATTAAGCAAGCATCTTATGAAACATTCACACTCCAGGAACCTCATTTCCCCCCTAAAGACAGGGACATGTGGATTTTTTCTTTTTCAGCCCTGATACACAGACCGGCAGCAAGCCTGTTCCTATCCCTTGGGAGACTGGCGGGGGATTTTAATGTTCTGTTTTTCCTTATCTGTGCTTTCTAAATTTGCACAATGAACATTTCACTGCATTTCTGGTAAGGTGAGAGAGAAGGAAGTGATAAAGAGTTGGTGGCACTGTTAAGTCTCCGTGCGTGTCCCATTTCCGTTTAATAAGAGACTTGCTGGATTTAATGGTTCCTTCCTGAACTGGCCTCTTTTTAAGGTGTGTAATCTTGGCTTTCAAATAGAAAAGTATTATGTTAATCTGGTCAGTTTGGTCTGTCCCCAGCCCTCCACTGAGGCCTGCTTTTCTTGCTTTGAATAGGCTCTCCTGTAACTGAAGCTTGCCTCAAACTTGCTATATAGCTGAGGATGACCTTGAACTCCTGACCTTCCTGCCTCCACGTCCTCAGTGCTAAGATTACAGCCCCAAACCTAGGACTTTGTTCATGCTGGTCAGTACTGTACCCACAGGACTCTACCCCAGTCTGGTCAGTCTTTTTCTACGGGGGTCCAATTTGCCTCCCTGTGGCTCTGACATGGTATGTGACCAGCTCCTCCAAGGAGGAAACCAGAAACTCTAGCACAGAGCTCTGAGGTGGCGAAGGTACAGGTTTTCAGGTTCTTTCGTGACTTGGCTCACCCTTAGCCCTGCAAGCTGTCTGAAGCTGATAAGGGGTATTCTGCTGGGAGGGAACCCAGAGTCCATAGATCTGACACAGACTGCTTGCTTTGTGTTACAGCAAAGGTTCAGGCTGTCTGTCTAGGTGGACAACAGACCTGAACACCCACTAGCTTGTGTACTAGGCTATCCCCACTGGGCACTAAGGAAATAGGTCATAAACGGGTGATCAGGGTGGAGGTGCCAAGAAGTGGCAGAGTCAGTATAGGGCATAGGTTTTCCTCATGGCGACAGAAGGAGGGGTCATGTCTAGAGAAAAGCTCCTGTTCCCTACTGGAGCAGGGAGGTGGTTCTGTGAGAAACTGAGGCGCAAGCTCCAATTAGGGCATTTCCTAACAGGAACTTCTGTGGTTCCCAGTAGATGAAGACCACATTTCAAATAAACTAATTTGACTTTTTAAAAAGCTCTATTACGGGCCAAGGGTGTAGTTTGATTGGTAGAGTGCTTGCCTAGCGCTCCCTTGATTCTATCCTGAGCACTGGAGGGGTGAAGGCAGGAACATCAAGAGTTCAAGGTCATCCTGGACTCCCCAGCAAGTTTGAGGTCACCCTGGGATACAGAAGAATCTATCTTCAAACAATCCACACTTGAGATGTTGCTTGCTGGCCCTTGGGGACCCTCAATGCTGCCGAGCTTGGCCTTGGCTTCTCATCTGGGAAAGAGGATTGGTGATTCTGTTTGGGATCAGTCAAGCAAGCACTTGACTATTTTCACACATACCCTGAGCTGCCTTTTAAGGGACAGAGGGAAGACTGTTCTAGAAGATTAATGGCGGCAGGTGTTTGCACTGTATGTGAAGGCCTCCCTAGGGAAGGATCACATTCAGAGAATTTGCTATTCAGCTCTTCCAGGCCTGTCTCACATATCCCCGAACAGGAGAGAAAGTCTGCCTGTGGCTCAGATGCTGGGCATGTACAGAGTCCCCTTCTACCTGCCTATCCTTTACTTGAGAAAATGGGTATGGGCCACATGGGCCACATTGACCTGGTGGCCAGAGGCAGAGTCCCTGAGGCTGGCATTGCAGGAACCAGTCCTGACACAAGAGGCTGGACAAGCTGAGTGAGCAAGAGTTGACAGAGGCTGTAGCCATGTCTTCAAGCTCCTGGCCTGTTGTGAGGCCTTCAGGCTTCAAACCTGTCACTGGCTTTAGACCAGACACACGTGGTGCAGCTTCTGCCCCAGTGGCCTCCAGCCTGGTGTTTCTATGTCATCCTGTCTGCCAGGCAGCTTGCTTTTATTTTGAGAGTGGCAGTCATAAGAAACACCAGAAATACCCTGACAGAGCTGGCTCTGTCTTGCAGAGAGCCAAGAGAGGTGGGGGCTTGGCTCAACCACTGCACAAGGAGAAAATGGAGGAGAGGTGAGAGGTGGGGCAGCCAAGTCCCCACTGGAGACCCTCACCTTTGCTCTTGACCTTCCATTCTACAGTACAGAGCAGAAGGTTTACAAGCTCCCTGGTGCCCCTGATCTTGGGACTCCTGTTATGTCAGGAGGTGATTCTACCACTGCCGCCCCCCTCCGCCCCCACTTCATACTCTAAGTCAGAGGCAAGGCCCTGTGTCTCTGTTGTGTCTGGCACTGCCTTGTGAGAGCTACAGCTCTGTCTTGTCAGACAGATGGGATCTCCCCTCCCCTCCTCAATTCATAGGCAGAATCTCCCCGGGGTGCCCAGTCCTGGGCCTTTTGTTCCTTGAAGCTCACAGCCAATTCTCCCAGATCCCATCTCCACCCCTTTTTTCCCCCCTTTGGCAGGGCAGATCAATTAGTGACTAGGACAGCAGTCCTGTGGAACCGTTTTCTTTTGTTCTGCCTTGTTTTTGTATTTGTGGGGCCTTGATCTGACCTAGACGGAGCCACTTTAGAGATCGCTGTTCAGGCTAGAGGGTGCCAGGACCCTCCACTCCCCATCTCAAGCAATTTCAAGTGTAGAGTGTTTGCATCCATAACTGTACATGGGATAGTGATTTGACTATCACGGGTCCCAGCCAAAGGCATGGCAGGCCTGATTCCCAGCTGAGCAAAGGTGGATGTGTGTAGAGTCTCTTTCTTTAAAGGCAGCAGTGGTCCGTTACCAGGCAGCCTGGAGCTTAGCTATAAATAAATCTCTATTGGCCTTGGCCAGCTGTGCTGTGGGCCACACGGAGCCTCACAAAAAGGAGCAAGAGGTTCTAAACAGGCGAGACTTAATGGAACCATTCCAAGAGGGCGTGGAGCCCCTCTGGCATCCTTTTCCATCACAACAGTATTTCCCGACTCTATATTTCATAGCGAGATGAATAACTCGAAGATGAAAGCTATTCTTCCCGGGGCTGGGGAGATGGCTCAGTGGATAATGCGCTTGCTGTGCAAGCGTACAGACCAGAGTTTGGAACCCCAGGACCCGACCAAAAAGCTGTGCAGATGTGGTGGCTGCCTGTAGTCCCAGCCCTAATGAGGCCGTCAGGGAATCCCCGGAGCAAGCTGGCTAACTGGGCTACTTAGAGCTGGAAAGCTCCGGATCCAGTGAGCGATCCTGCCTCGCCAAGTAAAGATGGAAAAACAAAGGGAACACGTCATGCCAACTTCAGACCTTCACACCATGGGCATGTGTGTGCATGTGCCCCTGCATGGGCACACACACCTACACACACATGTGCAGAGATGTTAACAAGCACAAACAACACACAGACTCTCTCTCTCTCTCTCTCTCTCTCTCTCTCACACACACACACACACACAAACACACACACACAATTAAAAATATAAAAACAAAAGTTATCTACTGGTGGGCCAGAGGGAACCCTGAGCTCAGAGCAAGGGGATGCTACCCAAGGGCAAATCTCCCTTCTGTGGAGCCTCAGTATCCCTAGCTGTGGGAGGAAGCTGGAAGGTTGCACTAACTTTTGAAGGCTCTGCTTCACTTTACTTCAGATCACAGAAGCACGTGGGTAGAAGCAGATCCTGTCCACTTGCCCCCTGGTTGTCACCTACCCAGTGGCTATGTTAAGATGAATGCCCAGTAGAGGCCATGGCTCAAGGAGTTAGGTGTCCACTCAAAACTTTGGCTCGATCTTTATACCCACAATGACCTTTGGGGTAGGTCAGGATGAGTCAGGTTGGCCATGGCAGCAGGGAGTTACCTCCAACAGGCAGCCTCCAGGAGAGTGTGCACTCTCCAGGGGATTATGCTGTGGCCACAACCAGACAATTCAGGCTCCTCCCTACAGAGCAAGGCATCCAGGCCTGGCCCACTTCTTCAGGTATAAACTGTGCGGCTCTGGGGGGGGGGGGGCACAGATGCCTCTCTGATTGCAGGTCCCTGGGTGAAGAGGCTCAGTGTGCCTTGGAATGTGGTTGCCGCAGGGAGATGCACCAGGCGGGAGCCGTGGACAGTTCTGCTCTTGTCACGGACTCATATTTACACGTTGAAGCCTTCTCTGACGTGGAGTGTCAGAGTCCAGATCCATTCTGGTGATGCACACCCTGCTGGTAGGAATCCCTAAAGCTAGGGGTCAGAACCTTGCAACCAACACTCCTGGCCATGAAGCACATGCGACTTCGCCTCAGGAGAAAGCCATCTCTTTACAAGGATCCCAAGCTCATGTTTCAATCCTAGACACATTTAGGTTGGATCAGGTTTGGCTGCCTGGTAGCTTGGTGTGTGGGTCTTGGGTTCAGGTGGCAGTGACAAGGTCCTTTGTCTGCCACCAGTCTATTACACCAAGCTAGGGAGCTGGGGGCACCTGCAGAATGAGGACTCGGCAGGTCTATGATAGGATTGGATAGGAATTATCTCATCCACTGTGGTCTAGCACATCCGTGCAGGATCCACTCAAGTATCCCTTAGCCCAGAAGAACATTGGCTGACTCCGGGATGCCCCACCAGACCAAGGCCCAGCTCCCCCATCAGCAAGAGAGCTGCTCCTCCCACTAAGAGGTCAGGTCTCTAAGCACTCTTATCCTTCCTTCCTGAGTAAAGCTAACAGGGCTTGGGAGTTGGAGGACTTAAGGTTAAACACTTGAAGATATCTAGAGATCCCTGAGGTGGGGCCCTGGAATTCCAGTTTTCTCT
The DNA here is from genome assembly GCA_019843815.1 of Montemys delectorum. Lineage (NCBI taxonomy): Eukaryota > Metazoa > Chordata > Mammalia > Rodentia > Muridae > Montemys > Montemys delectorum. The sequence continues at coordinate 5,132 of JADRCD010160395.1, read as the reverse complement.
GATTTCTGAGCCCTTGAAATAGACCAGGCATCAGTGAGAGTAGGAAACAACAAATTGAGCAAGCACCCACAGGGGGCTGGCTGGCTGTGGGGATCACACAGCGCTTGAGCATCCTAGGCTGTTTCTGCACATATCTAAGCATGTCACCCTCTTCAAGGTCACTGTAGTAGATCATTATTGCTAAGCTGTATGATCCATAGAGGCGGCAGTACCCCTGAGAGCTGGTCTCACTACTAGGGCCTTCTACTAGCTAGGAAATTGCTCTCCTGCTGAGCCTTGCCCTAGCCCCTCATTGGAAAATTCTAGACAGGTGCTCTACCACTGAGTCATGCCCCCATCCCCTCATTGGGGGATTCTAGGCAGGGGCTCTACCACTGAGCCACGCCCCCAGCCCCTCACTGGGGGATTCTAGGAAGGTGCTCTACCACTGAGCCACACCCCAGCCCTTCACTGGGGGATTCTAGGCAGGTGCTCTACCACTGAGCCATACCCCCCAACCCCTCACTGGGGGATTCTAATTAGGTGCTCTACCACTGAGCCACACCCCAACCCTCACTGGGGGATTCTAGGCAAGTGCTCTACCACTAAGCAACACCCCAGCTCCTCACTGGGGGATTCTAGGCAGGGGCTCTACCACTCAGCCACACCCCCAGGCCTTCACTGGGGGATTCTAGGCAGGGGCTCTACCACTGAGCCACACTCCCAGCCCCTCCCTGGGGGATTCTACTATTAAGCTCAATTCCCAGTTCTTTTTTTCAGTTTTTATTTTAGGAAAGGCTCTTGTTAGTTACTCCAGCAGGCTTTGGACTTTCCATCTTCCTGTCTCAGTCTCCTGAATAGCTGGGGACAGGTTTCACCTTCATGTCTAGCTCGGGTAGTTCTTTAACATTCACACTCTGCTCCAAAAAGAAAGAAAGGGGCACACATTGTGGTTCCTTTATAACAAAGTGCCTGCATTAACAAGGACTGTTCCTCACTTAGCCTGAAATCTCTGGACTCCATGAGTCGGGTGAGGGTGCACTGTCTGGCAGGAGGAAGGAGACTGAAAGACCACTAACTTGCTCTCTTTTACTAGGTGAACTTGCCAAGCCCTGGAGGAAGCTGTTGGTCCAGGCTTATTTATTTTATTTATTTATTTTTACCAGGCAAGAGCCCAGTATACAGCAGAGCCCCAGACACCTCTAAAAAGGTGGGTGCTGCAGGCAGGCAGCTTCTAACTGCTCTGTGTCAGCAACTGGACCGAAGCCCATAACCGGAGGGAGCCTGTTAGCAGATCTGCTTTCAAGACACATGGCAGGCTATCCAAGCACGTGCAGCTGGGCACACCAGGGCCACCACTGCACAGCTCCAGCCCTCAGCCTGCCCTATGCCACCTCTCAATCACCCACAAGCCGATAACAGCCCCAAACCGGCTCAGAAACTGCTCCCGATGTACTGTTCTCCTGAAACTGAAAAACTGATTTTTTAAAAAACAAACAAACAAACAAACAAACAAAACAAAACCTTTTCTTGTCTTAGTAGATCATAAAGTCCTGGAGATATTCCTTGTGAACTGCTTCCTGTGGAATACCCAGGCTCCAACTTAGTCCTTCCGTCCCCTGGTGAGATCTTTTGAGTCCCTCCTGCTGAGCTCTGAAGGGAGCAGGCTTGGGGCCTCAGGCCCCGGCTAAGCTATGCAAGGCTAAGCTAGGCAATCAGCCGCCCCTTCAGGAAGGACAGGGGTAGCCCATCCTTAGGAGCTAGAAGGAGGTGCTGCAGCTACATGGTCATCAGGGTGTTCCTTTTACAGGAGAGGGGGCGCCTATGTGTCTGCTTATACCCTACCAGGGGTCAAAGTGGTGGCCCCCACATGCCAGCATACCCGGTACTAGTAGGGAGGAGGTTTCATAGTGAGGAGCCTTGAGGCATCTACCTGGCTCATGGAATCATCAAGGCAACCACCCAAACACCCCAGAAAGTGTGGCTCCCTTGCCAGCAACCTGCATGGGAGGCCAACTTCACACAGTCCCGGTGTGTGCACACCAAGGTACTCTTGTACCGAGGACAGGCAGGCGGCTACCTACCAACGCTGGTGATCTTCTGAGAGCCGAGGTCCTGCAGTAAGGCATCGATGGCCGGGTTGTGTCTGGAGTACAGCTCATACCGGTTGATGCCAATGTGGAATTTGAGCCAGTTAGGATAGAGGTCCACAGCTGCATCTCCAGTGGGCAAGAATTCTGCGCCTTCGGCACCTTCATGCAGCCTGTGAGAAACCAAGGCAGGCTACGGTCAAGTGTAGAAAGAGAGGCAAGAGGCGAAAGACTATGGGGGTGCTGGTCCTGAGGGTCAGAGCTTGGGACTTTGGGTTCAAAGTACAGGTTCACTAAAAGCTGCCCTCACATTGCCATGTCTGCACTTTCTTCCCCGGCTGCGGTTCCACTACCTAATAACACACCTTAAGGCCTATAATTCCTATTTACTCTTCAGAGACGCCACAGACAGTCCTAACTACTGCTAGCCTAGACCCAGAGTGTCAGCGCTATCCCAGCACCTCTGTACTGGGGTCACCAAAAGTGCCCCCCACAACAATGATGTCAGCTGGGAGTGTGTGGGAAGGGACTGTCAGCTCTTCCTGGGACCACATGGCCTGGAAGTCAACAGGCACATCTGGTCAGCCAGAAAACCTTCCCAGTTTTCTGCCTTTGTTCCAAAGAACAGAGACAGGAATGATGCAAAGGCCCAAATCTGATTTTTACGAGTGCAGCCATAAGGTGGGGAGGGCAGGATGATGGAGTCAATCACTCCAGCCCAGGTTCGGAGGGAAGACCTGCTACTGCCTGGTTTCTCTGGCCATGAGCTTGTCTGAAGGAAGGACAGACCCTCTGGGAGTCTGCTAGGCTGGAGGGGAAGAGGGACCGCCTTAGCTCTGCTTCACTGACAGGTGAGGGTCCTTCAACTCCAGTCTCTCTTCACTAGAATCAAAAGGAGGGCTAGTGCCCTCCAAGACGCCACACCCTCTCCACTCTCTCAGCCGCCTTTGCTTGATGGTTTCTGGCCAGCAGAGTCCAGAAGCAAGCAAATGGCTCACATGTGCAGGCACAAGGCACAAGGCCTGGTCCTATCCCAGGGGGAGAAAGGATTTCTGAGGTTGTTTTGGACGGGTAACTCTCTCTCTCTGCTGCCCGGGAACCTTGCAGGTTATTTGCTCTAGCCAGCTGCTGGTTAATATTTCACTCTGCTGGGCTTATTTGGATCTGTGCAGCTGTGGGGGTGGGGGTGGGCACAAAGCTTGGAAGATAACTCCAGGATGGTTCGCCTTCCTCTCTCTACAGCCAGGCAGGGTGGCCACAAAGGGAGGCCTCCACACTGCCAACATCACTCCTCAGCTGCTTTTGTCCCCGGTGACTGGATTTAAAAGACTTCTTAGGTACATTCAGGCCTTCTGGAGACGTCCACCCTGAACAGCTCACCCCATCGCTCTGAGAGCCAGAAGCCCAACCCCTCCCAGGGGAAGGCGGCTCCCACTCTCCCTGGCTGGCTCTCCAACATATTCATTCATCTGCTTCCTCAGCCATCGCCAGGGCTGGCCAGCATGCTTCCTTGTAGGTGGAGCATTGGGCTCCCCTGGCTTCTGGTGGGCCGCCAGCTTCCCACACCAGGGCACTGGGAGCTTCCCAAAGCCCATCAGCCCTTCTCCCTAGAATCATTGTGGAGACAAAGGCAAGGGGCACATCTGCCCCGCCCACCAGGCGTCCCTACCAGCCTCTTCTAAGGGTCCCCCAAAGGTACACACAATGCTTAGCGTGTGAAATAGCTTTCTAGGGGGGTGTCTTTATTCCCGAAGGGTCGGACGCGCTAACCCCACCCCAGCCTCCTATTCTCTGCTCACCAGTCAGGATTCTCTGCTGCCTTGGGGTTAAACCTGATGTCGCTGTTCACATTAAACAGCACGTCGTCCTCTGTCAGAGGAGGCACAGCCCCCTGGTAGAGAGGGTGCTCAAACAACTTGGCTAAGAGCGATCCGTCCCCGCTGGGGCCAGGGGGCGGCACCCGCAGTCGGGGCCCAGGGTCTCGAAGCAGCGGCCGATGCGCGGGGTCACGGGGTGGCGGGGAGCGGGGCTCCTGACCCCGCGGAGCGTGATCCACCGGCTCCGCTGCAGGAGGCAGCTTCTCCAAGGAGTGGGAGGTTAGGTTAGAGGCTGGATCTGAGCTGAAGTCTTGCAGGATGCGCAGTGTGTGTTTGTTGGGCCAGCCTGCGTCGCCACCAGCGGGCTCCCCCGGTCGGCTCCTTGCCTGGGCCCAGCCTGGACCAGCTGCTTCTGCTGCCGGCTGAGCGCAGGAGCAGCCGGGCTCCCCGGAGGATCGCGTGGCGCGCCGGTCCAGCTTGGGTAGCAGGTCAACAGCAATGTGCAAAGCGCAAGCCAGGAGGAATACCACCAGGATGAGCACGCGAAACCTGCGCACCAGGATCATTTTCATGGCCGCGCAGGCCAGCGGGCTCGGGGGGTTCCGGACGCGGGCTCCACCGGTGCCCCTCAGCTTGGCACCAAGCCGGCAATGACTCGCGGGTCAAGGTCCATTCGGTGTACTACCAGCTAGCAGCTTGGGGGCTGTCCCCAGACTTGGACGTCGTGGAGGAGACCCGCCACCAAAGCACCGGCTCTCCAGGCCATCTCGGGGGGCGGCCAGCGGCCCTCGTCGGTGGAGCGGGTGGCAGTGGTGACAGGGAACGCAGGGGCGGACGAGGGTCTCCGGGACGGCGACCACACTCATTGGGCGTGTAAGCAGAAGGCGCGGCTGTTCATCCCGGCCAGGGCGCGACGGATCCGATCCAGAGCGCGGTGCTCCCCCTGGGCCATGCCGGGTGCTGGGCGGGCGACAAAGCGGCTCCTCTGTGTTGGCAGGCTGCGGCTGGGAGACCGGGCTGGAGAGACAGGGGCGAGAAAGGGAGCGCGAGGGGGCGCGCAGGGCGAAGCGGCGATCTGGCAGGTGCAGCAGGCCGACCCGGAGCGCAGCGCCCGCACCGCCGAGCTCCAGGCGCCCCGCGCCCGGCCCGCTGATATCCGAGCGCGCCGGAGCCGCCCCCCGCGTCAGCGCCCTCAGATTGGAGGAGCCGTGGCCCCGCGAGGCCCGGCCGGCCCGGCGCTAGCCCG
>JADRCD010160394.1:0-14155 GCA_019843815.1 Montemys delectorum | reverse complement strand
GAGAGAGAGAGAGAGAGAGAGAGAGAGAGAGAGAGAGAGAGAGATGTTACAAGAAACTCACTGTCTAGGGCTGGGAGCACAGCATGGTCATGGGGAATTCAGCTAGCATCCAGACCTTGAGTTTGACTACAACACTGAGCAAACTAGTTTTACTTTTAGGTAGTACATCAGAATATAACTCTTGCTTAGATAGTTTCTTAGCCTGGGAGGAAAGGATGTATCATCTCAAAACCTTGGGCTTTCACTGTTTGGATGCATGCTTTAGTCTTTGGAGGGACAGAGCTGTTTTCTTTTTCTTTGGTTTGGCTGTATCTCCAGAATGTTCTCACAGCTTCTTTCTCAATCTTGACCTGCCACTGAGTGGTGAGGAGACTTCTAGTGCTGCTCACTAGAGTGTTTCCTCTTCTCACCTGGTTAAGCCAATCGCTTTTCATCTACTGCCCAATTGGGTTTTATCATCAAAGTATACTGCATCACAGGTTATACCTGAACAATGTCCCAAGGATCTAGAAAGAAGTCTTATTCAAGCTGAACAAGTTCTCTAGTGGGTAACAGGAATAAGGAAAGTCAACAAAATCCAAAATAAATGGAAAAATAGATTAAGGTGCTGATTAGGAATTCAATCACATGAGTGTATGAGTTTTCCACAGACCGAGATGTGTAATGAAATGTCAAAAGTTACACAGACTGAAGAATGGATAAAGAAAATGTGGTATATCTACAGAATGGGATACTATTCAGCTATTAAAAACAAAGCCATCACAAATTTTGCAGGCAAAGGGATAGAACTTGAGACTATCATCCTGATTGAGGTCACCCAGAACCAAAAAGATACCTGTGGTCTGAACTCATGTATAAGTGGACATTAGCCATAAAGTGCAGGATAATCATGCTACAATCCACAGACCAAAAGAAAATGAGTAATAAGGAGGTCCAAAGGAAGAATGAATGAATCTCACTCCAAAGGGGAAACTAAGTAGTCGTCAAACATAAATGGAAAGAGGCAAATTGAAAGGAGAGGAGGTGAGGTGTAGTGCAAAGATGGTGATTAGGTGTGAGGAGAGGGATGTTGAGAGAGGCCTGGGAGTGAGAATGGAAATAGGTGGGGGGCACTTCTGGTAACTATCTGGAGGCCTGGATTGGGAGAGGATACTGGGAGACTACAGAGGTGACCTTAGCTTAGATCCCTACTAGACAGGGATATAGAGATTGAAATCCTCACCTCCTGTAAAGAGGCAGGAATTCCAGAGGAGGGAGAGGGACATCAATCTACCTACAAAACCTTCAACCCAAAATTTATCTTGCCTATGAGAAATGCAGGGATAAAGATGGAGCAGAGACTGTGGGAACAGCCAACCAATGACTGTCCCAACTTGAGACCCATCCCATGTGAGAGAGCAAACCCCTGACTCTATGGAAAATATTCTGCTTTGCTTGTAGATAGGAACCTAACATAATTTTCTCCTGAGAGGCTTCATCCAGTATCAGATGGAGGCCAATGTAAAGACCTACACCAAACACCAGGTGGAGCCCAGGGACTGTTGTGGAAGAGTGGGGGATAGAAATGAGCAAGTTGGAGGAGAAAGGACACCACAAAGGAGATCCACAGAGTCAACTAACTATGGCACCAGGGTAGGGTGGGGTCACAGAGCCTGGGCCACCAACCAAGGAGCAGGCAGTACATGGACTTAGATATTCTACACATTTGTACCAAATGTGCATTTTGGTGTTCATGTGGTTCTCCTAATGAGTGGAACAGGGCCTATCTTGGTCTCTGTTCTCTGACATTGGATGCCCTTACCCACTACTTGGATTGTGTGTTTGGTCCTCAATGGGAGAGGATGTGTCTAGACTTCCTGGGACTAGATGCCCTAGTATGGGGTGTTATCCAAGGGGGATTCCCCTTCTCTGAGGAGAAGGAGTGGGTACAACAGTGGGAGGGATTTGTAATTGGGAAGAGAGGAGAGAAGAGAGCTTTTTCTTTCTGCTCCTTTGGATGTATCATTTCTTATCTCTTCCACTTACTAGAGCGCACACTCATGGAAGTTTGTGTGAGAGATAAGACCTAGAGAAGTCTGTTCTATCACCCTGTGGATGTCCTTAACATTAATACTCTTTAAAAACATATTAAATATGTTTTCTAGTGTTTTTATTTATACTTTAAGAATTTGTACAATATATTTTGATCATATTTTTTATCCAACCCAAACTTCTCTAGAAACTTGACTGATCTTATTACCTACACAATCTCATTTCATTTCTCTTTTGTAGAAACAAACTAGAGGGTCCAGTTTCTATTGGCCAACTCTTCCTGATGATGGAGTCTGTGCCCTATTGTGGGGGTAATAAAGTGATCTTCATTAAAGAAGTCTGAGTTTTTCTGTCCCAGCGACTCTCAATTTCAAAAAGCTTCTTGGGTTGTGGTGGGATTTCAAGTTCACTTTCTCTCTTCCATGCTATGTTTTTGTCTGGCTTGAATTTTTCTGGACCTCTGCATGTGTGCTTTCACTGTCTCTGTGAGTTAGTATGGGCTTCAGTTTTGTCATGTTCTTGGATTTATCCATCACCTTCTGGCTTTTACATTCTTTCCTCCTGCTTTTCTGCTTAGACCTCTGCATGATCCTCAAGAGTGAGGAGTATGATACAAACATTGTATTTATGTCAGAGCATTTCAAAGCCTCTTATTCTCTGTGTGCTGTTTGGTTGTGGTATGTGTCTGTGTGTGTGTGTGTGTGTGTGTGTGTGTGTGTGTGTGTGAGAGAGAGAGAGAGAGAGAGAGAGAGAGAGAGAGAGAGAGACAGGATTAGAGATAGTTTGTTAAGAGAGGAAAGATCCATGAGTGTATTGGTCTATGTGCTCCTGTGGACTGGGCCACAAACTTTATGACTCTGTACAGTGTATTCATCTATTTCTGTTATTGCTTCTATGCCTATGCTATTCATGTTATTTATTGCACTAATTAAGCCAGTGCAAAGTTGTACAGTCCTCAGAGGGGTAGGGGTGAGGATCATTATAGGAAGGATAAAAAAGGATCAGAGACAAAAGATAGACATTGGAAGGACTGCAGGTCTATATACCATGCCAACCCTGAATGTATTTATCATAGCCTTCATATACTTTACTGTATCATGGAAACAAAGTCACAAGCTAGCAGAGACAATGACTGACATATACAGTATATCAGTTCCCATCCAGAGGCCCTCCTGTTATTTCCACCAAGATTAATAGAACATTCAGCTACTGACCTTGATCTTTTCAAGTATAGATTCTATTATCATTCCATGCATCAGCAGCCCAGGAAATCTGCTAGGCAGGCTCTCACATAAACAGGTAAAATAGCTCTGGACAATTCATGTAATTATTCTATTAAGACTAAATGTGCTCCATACCCAAATCCTACCAGGAGAGAGCTGGCCTTCCATGAGTGCTGACATACCTGTGAGCACAGGTAAAACCATAACTTCTGCTCCAAGGGACTCACTTGGAGCCCTTAGGAAACAGGACCCAAAGAGCAACCTGAAACAAGATCCTTCCGGTTTCCCTCTGGGCCCTGGAGCTGATCCTGTGACACAGCTCTCTGTACCCAAATCCCACTGGGAGAGATCTGTTCTCCCAAGAATGCTGACAATCCTGTGAGCACAGGTAAGACTACAACTTTTGCTCCAAGGGACTGGCTCAGAGCCATCAGGACACAGGAACCAAGGAACAGTTAGGGACAGGATACTTCTGGTTTCCCTCTGTACCTATACTCACAACTCCATGGTTGCCAAAGCTCTCCATACCTAAATTCCTCCTAGAGAGAACTGGTCTCCAAGTGTGCTGACACACAGGCTTACCAAAGGGACAAATTCCGGTTAGAGACAGCAAGAGAAGCTAACACCAGATATAACCAGGTGGCAAGAGGCAAGGGCAAGAACATAAACAACAGAAACCAAGGCTACTTGGCATCATCAGAACTCAGTTCTCCCACCACAGCAAGCCACTAATACCCCAACACACCAAAAAAGCAAAACTCTGATTAAAAATCACATCTCATGATTATGATAGAGGACTTTAAGAAGGACATAAATAACTCCTTTGAAGAAATATAGGAGATCTGGGCAGTGGTGGTGCACGTGCCTTTAATCCCAGCACTCGGGAGACAGAGACAGATGGACTTCTGACTTTGAAGCCAGCCTGGTCTACAGAGTGAGTTCCAGGACAGCCAGGGCTATACATAGAAACCCTGTGTCGAAAAAATGAAACAAAAAACCCAACCAATCAAAAAATATAGGAGAACAGCTAGAAGCCTTTAAAGAGGAAACTCAAAAATCCCTTAAAGAATTACAGGAAAACACAACAAAACAGGTTAAAGAATTGAACAAAACCATCCAACATTTAAAAATGGAAATAGAAACAATAAAGAAATCAGAAAGAGAGACAACCCTGGAGATACAAAACCTAGGACAGAGATCAGGAGTCATAGATACAAGCATCAACACCCAAGTACAAGAGATAGAAGAGAGAATTTCAGGTGCAGAAGATGCAATAGAAAACATTGACACAACAGTCAAAACAATGCAAAATGCAAAATGCTCCTAACCCAAAACCCAAATGCTCCTAACCCAGGAAACCCAAGACACAATGTGAAGACCAAACCTAAGGATAATAGGTATAGAAGAGACTGAAGATTCCAAACTAAAAGGGTAGATGAATATCTTCAACAAAATTATAAAAGAAAGAGATGCCCAGGAACATACAAGAAGCCTACAGAACTCCAAATTGGACCAGAAAAGAAATTCTTCCAGTCACATAATGGTCAAAACAGCAAATGCACATAACAAAGAAAGAATATTAAAAGCAGTATGAAAAAAAGGTCCAGTAACATAAAAATGCAGACCCATCAGAATTACACTAGACTTCTGAACAGAGACTATGAAAGCTAGAAGATCCTGGGCAGATCTCATACAGACTCTAAAAAAGCAAAAATGCCAACCTAGGCCACTATATTCAGCAAAACTCTCAATAACTACAGATGTTGAAACCAAGATATTCCATGACAAAATCAAATTTACGCAACATCTTTCCACAAATCCAGACCTACAAAAGGTAATAGATGGAAAATCCTAAAACAAAGATGAAAACTACATCCTAGAAAAAGCAAGAAAGTAGTGTTCTTTCAAAAGACACAAAAGATGATAGCCACAAAACATGAATCTACCTCTAACAAGAAAAATAACAGGAAGCAAAAATCAATATTCCTTAATATCTCTTAAGATCAATGGACTCAATTCCCCAATAAAAGGACATAAACTAATAGACTGGATACATAAAAAGGACACAGCATTTTGCTTCACATTCATCAAAGGAAAATTCTACCAAGATTAACTCTCAATTCTGAACATTTATGTTCCAAATACAAGGGCACCCACATTCATAAAAGAAATTTTACTAAAATTCAAAGGACACATCATACTCTACACAATAATAGTGGGAGACTTCAACACCCCCACTCTCATCAATGAACAGATCATGGAAAAAGAAACTAATGAGAGACACAGTGAAACTAACAGATGTGATGAACCAAATGTATTTCACAGACATATATAGAACATTTCATTGTAAAATAAAGGAATATACGTTTTTTTCTGCACCTCATGGTACCATCTCCAATACTGACCATATAACTAATTGGTCACAAAACAGATCTCAACAGATAAGAAGATTGAAATAATCCCATTTATCCTATCAGATCACTACGGACTAAAGCTGGTCTTCAATAACAACAAAAACAGCACAAAGCCCACATACACATGGAAGCTTTAAAATGTTCTACTCAATAACTTGGTCAAGGAAGAAATAAAGAAATTAAAGACTTTTTAGAATGTAACGAAAATGAAGGCACATCATACCAAAACTTATGTGACACAATGAAAGCAGTGATAAGAGGAAAACTCATAGGTCTAAGTCACTACAAAAAGAAACTGGAGAGAGCATATACTAGCAACTTGACACACATGTGAAAGCTCTAGAACAAAAAGAAGCAAATACACCCAAGAGGAGTAGACTGCAGGAAATAATCAAACTTAGGGCTGAAATCAACCAATTAGAAACAAAAAGAACTATATAAAGAATCAACAAAACCAGTAGCTGGTTCTTGGAGAAAATCAACAAGATAGATAAACCCTTAGAGCCAGACTAAACAGAGGGCACAGAGATAGTATCCAGATTAATAAAATTAGAATTGAAAAGGGAGACATAACAACAGAAGCCAAGGAAATTTAAAAAAATATCATTAGATCTTAGTACAAAGTGAAAACTATTCTCAACAATAAAAGAACTTCTGGGGGAATCACCTTCTCTGATCTCAAACAGTATTACAGAGCAATAATGATAAAAACTGCATGATATTGGTACAGTGACTGGCAAGTAGATCAATGGAATAGAACTGAAGACCCCAAAATAACCCACACACCTCTAGTCATTTGATACTTGAAATGATATTTAATATTTGAAAGAAGCTAAAACCATCCAATGGAAAAAAGGCAGCATGTTCAACAAATGGTGCTGGTTCAACTGGTGGTCAGAATGTATAAAAATACAAATGGATCCATTTTTATATCACTGCATAAAGCTCAAGTCCAAGTTGATCAATGACCTCCATATAAAACCAGATCCTTGAAACTAGTAGAAGATAAAGTAGGGAAGAGCCTCAAACACATAGGCACGGGAAAATTTCCCCCGGGAAAAAACAGAACTCCAATGACTTATGCTCTAAGGTCAAGACTCAACAAATGGGATCTCATAAAATTGCAAGCTTCTGTAAGGCAAAGGACACTGTTAATAGGACAAATTGGCAACCAACAAATTGGGAAAAAAAAACTTTCCCAATCCTACATCCGATAGAGGGATAACATTCAAAATATACAAAGAACTCAAGAAATTAGAGTCCAGAGAAGCAAACAACCCTATGAAAATATGGAGAACAGAGCTAAAGAGAGAATTCTCAACTGAGGTTACTCTAATGACAAAGATGTATCTAAAGAAATGTTGAGCATCCTTATTCATAAGGGGAATGCAAATCAAAACAACACTGAGATTCTACCTCACACCAATCAGCATGGCTAAAATCCCAGGTGACAACAGTTGCTGGAGAGGATGTGGAGAAAGAGGAACACTCCTTCATTGTTGGTGGGATTGCAAGTTGGTACAACCACTTTGGAAATTAGTCTGGGGGTTCCTCAGAAGATTGGACATAGTGTTACCTGAGAACCCAGCTATACCAGTCCTGGGCATATACTCAGATGATGCTCCAACATGTAATAAGGTCACATGCCCCAGTGTGCTCATAGCAGCCATATTTTAATAACCAACAGCTGGAAACAACCCAGATGTCCCTCAACATAGGAATGGATACAGAAAATATGGGACATTTACACAATGGAATACTACTCGGTTATTAAAAACAATGACTTCATGAAATTCTCAGACAAATGAATGGGTCTACAAAATATCATCCTGAGTGAGGTAACTCAGTCACAAAAGACACAGATGGTATTCACTCATTGACTAGTAGATATTAGGCCAAGAGTGTTGAGTACCCACAGTAAAACTCATGGACTACATGAAGCTCAAGAGGAAGGAAGACCAAAGAGTAGATGCTTCAGTCTTATTTAGAATGGGTATCAAAATAATCAATGGAAGTAGACTGTGGGAGGGACTTGGCAGGAAAAGAAGAGGGGAAGGAGATAAAGAGTGGAAGAATCAGGTATGAGAGGAGATGGAAATGTTCAAAGGGTGAAGAAATTGAAAAGAGGGGTTTAGCGATGAGGGATGGAGTACTGGGGGTAGCAACCAGAAAATTCCAAATTCCAGGAAAGCAAGAGCCTCTCAAGACACCACGTGGATAACATTAGCTCAAATACATGACAAATGGGAGGGAGAACCTATTGAGACCATATCCAGAGGTTAGGCATGGCTCCCCAGTTGAGGGATGGGGCCACCCACCCATCTCCAATATTTTAACCCAGAATTGCTCCTGTCTTAATGAAATACAGGGACAAAGAGTAGAGCAGAGACTGAAGGATAGGCCGTGGAGATACTGCCACACCTGGGGATCTGTCCCACACACAGACACCAAACCCAGACACTATTGCTGATGCCCACAAGATCTTGCTGACAAGAGCCTGATACAGCTGTCTCCTGAGAGGCTCTGCCAGATTCTGACCAATACAGACATAGAGGCTTGCAGTCAACCCACTGACTGAGCACAGGGACTCCAATGGAGGAGTTAGATAAAGGACTGAAGGAGCTGAAGGAGCCTTATCTGACATTAATGGAAGGGGAGACCTTTGGTCCTGTAAAGGTTTATTGCACCAGTGTAGAGGAATGCTAGGGCAGTGAGGCAGGAGTGGGTGGGTAACACCCTCATAGAAGCAGGGTAAGGGCGATGGGTTACAGTTTGCAGAGGGAAAACTGGGAAAGGGGATAAAGTTTGAAATGTAAATAAATAAAATATCCAACTAAAAACTAAAATATAAGTTCAAAAAATAGACTAATTGCATTTATAAAAATTATATCCTGAATTAACCTGGTGATAAACCACTTTTGATCAACATGTAAAACATCTTTAAATAAATTTCACAGAAATTAAGTTTATGGGTATTTTGATGGTATTTATGGCTATATTCACTAATCAAATTAAAATTAATTTTCTTTTCCTATATTTTTTTCTGATTTAGTGATGGGACCACACTGTTCCTATAAAGAATTGCCAAGTCTTTCCTACTTGTCTGTTTTTTTAAGTTTTTGAGTCATTGAATTCATTGGAATCCACTAATGGAGTTTCCTAAGCCTGAATATTTCATTGTAGGTTCTTGATTGCTAATTAGGTCTTTACTTGCTGTAAATCTATTCAAATGTATGCTCCTTCTTGAGTAGGTTTGGTAATTTTATAGTTTAAGGTGCATGCTCCTTTCACCTTGTTATCTAAATTGTTTATGTATGACTACTGATAACATTTCTATAAACTCCTTTCTGCCTCTGAAATGTCAGAAGTAATATACTTTCATTCTCAAGGTTACTTACTAATTTTACATTTCTTTCCATCTCTTACCTTCATGAGCTGAGCTAAAAGCCTTTTAATGATAATTTATTCAAAGACCAACGCTTGTTTTCACTGACTTTTCAAGTTTATTAGTTTGTTTTTAATTATGTGCACATACATAAGGGTGGTAATGAAAATGCTGTGCCATTGCAGGGCAGAGGAGGGCATTGGATCTCCTGAACTTGGAATTACAGAAGGATGTGAGCCTGCAATCTGGGAACTGAACTCTGGTCCTCTGTAAAAACAGTGTGTGTATTTAACCAGTGAGACACCACTTTTTTCCCTGCCTTAGGGTTTCTTTTTTTAAAAAAAACAAAAAACAAAAAACTTTTATTGCATTATGAAGAGAAAAGTTACATGATTTCAATTTATCTGAATTTGTTAACACTTAAAAAACATATTTTAAATAGAATTAAATCACATTCTTGTTTCCCTTTTGTACCCCAACTCCTCCCAGAGACCCCCCTTCAATACCTACAATATCTTTCTTGTCATATTCCTTAAAATTTATAAAATATTATAACAATATAAATAAGTGTTAAAAAAGTTGTTTGATATGAAACAACAATCAATTTAACAGTCTTATGTAGACACTCGTCTACAGCAATAGTGAAAATACATTTTTCTCAATATAAATTTTAAATAACTCCAAACATTTTAACTGTATATTTCAAAATAATACATCACTACTAGTATTTTCTTAAATGAACATAAATCTATAAAGTCTGTTTGTTTGTTTTGTATTTAGTAGAGTTTAAAATCTTGGCTCTTTCTCTGGTACAAGCCCAAAATAAAAACAATTTTTAGACATTGGATTTCATTGTAATAAGGCTGTACTTCAATGACTCTCACATCCCCAAAGGATTTTACCTCCATTGTAGTTAAGCTGAGAGTTGACAGTTTTGCTGCACCAAAAAATGAATTGTAGGCATGATTTTTGGATACAGACTTCCTGTTATAGTCAAAGCTATTTGACTTGAGTGAGTGACTTTATTCTCAGCCCACAGAGAACAGGTCACATTCATTTAAGAAATGGTGTATGTAATAAGATGATCTATGCATAAAGTCATTCATCAACTGTTTCAATGAACAATGGTTCTGCTTGGAGGGTGGTACAGACATTAAGTGAGGGTAAGAATTTGGTTCATTAGCTGTGATAATTTGGAAAAGCATTCATCTCAGAGAAAGAGTAACTTATAAAGGCCTCTTCTTCAAACTTGATACAAGAGTTACAAATGTCAAACAAAGCATTCAGTCTCACTCTTTGTTGTTCTTTTATGAGCCACCTCCCTAGTTAATCATCTATGTTTCTTTTGGGTATATAACTACTTTTGAAATATATAAGCTGTTCTGAAAACCATAGTATAGTGTAAAAACATGAAATAAATAATACTAATAATAGAGAGGCTGAGATAGGAGAACCATGATTTCAAGATCATTATGCTGTACGCAGCCAGATACTGTCACGAACAAACAAGCTGAAAGTGTATATAGATTGTTCAATACTGGACCTATTTCTCCATTTACCAAATTAGAGAGACCATTGGATGACAATCAACAAATTTCTAATTCCTCATATTATTGGATTTCAGTAGATTAGGATATGTTAGTAATATTAATTTTCATATTACGAAAAAGCAATTGTCACTTCCTCTTGTTTTTTTTTGTAAGAGGTGGAATTAGGTTTGTGTGAATTTGTTGAAAGATTACTTTCTTGCTTCTTCTAGGGTGTAATTTTGCTCCTTATGTTGATGTTTTCCATCTATTATCCTTTGTAGGGTTGGATTTGTGCAAAGATATTGTATAAATTTTGTTTTGTCATGGAATATCTTGTTTTCTCCATCTATGGTAATTGAGAGTTTTGCTGGGTATAGTAGCCTGGGCTGGCATTTGTGTTCTTGTAGGATCTTATAACATCTGCCCAGGATCTTCTAGCTTTCATAGTCTCTGGTGAGAAGTCTGGTGTAATTCTGATAGGCCTGCCTTTATATGTTACTTGGCCTTTTTCCCTTACTGCTTTTAGTATTCTTTGTTTAGTGCATTTAGTGTTTTGATTATTATGTGACAGGAGGAATTTCTTTTCTGGTCTAGTCTATTTGGAGTTCTGTAGGCTTGTATGTTCATGGGCATCTCTTTCTTCAGGTCAGGGAAGTTTTCATCTATAATTTTGTTGAAGATATTTACTGGCCCATTACATTGGGAGTCTTCACTCTCTTCTAAACCTATTATCCTTAGGTTTGGTCTTCTCATTGCATCCTGGATTTCCTGGATGTTTTGGATTAGGACCTTTTTGCTTTTTGCGTTTTCTTTGACTGTTGTGTCAACATTTTCTATTGCATCTTCTGCCCCTGAGATTCTCTCTTCTATCTCTTGTATTCTGTTGGTGATGCTTGCATCTATGACTCCTGATTTCTTTCCTAGGTTTTGTATCTCCAGGGTTGTCTCTCTTTCTGATTTCTTTATTGTTTCTATTTCTGTTTTTAGATTCTGGATGGTTTTGCTCATTTCCTTCACCTGTTTGGTTGTGTTTTCCTATAGTTCTTTAAGGGATTTTTGTGTTTCCTCTTGAAGGGCTTCTAGCTCTTTACCTGTGTTCTCCTGTATTTCTTTGAGGGTGCTCTTTATATCTTTCTTAAAGTCCTGTATCATCACCATGAGAAGTGATTTTATATTTGATTCTTGCTTTTCTGGTGTAATGATGTGTCCAGGACTTGCTATGGTGGGAGAATTGGGTTCTGATGATGCCAAGTGACCTTGGTTTGTGTTGTTTATTTTCTTATGCTTGTCCCCTGCCATCTGGTTATCTCTAGTGCTACCTGCCCTTGCTAAATCTGACTGGAGTCTGTCCTTTCTGTGATTCTGGTTGTGTCAGAACTCCTCAGAGGTAAGCTGTCTCTGTGATCCAGTGATTCTGAGATCCTGTCGTCTTGGACTTGTTAGAGCACTGGGAGTGGAGCTTCCTCTGCGTGTTGTGGGACTGGCTGTGGAGCTTACACCCAAAGTCTGCCCAGGGCACCAGCCCAGAGAGACTGGAAGGAACCAGAACCACTGGGCTGGCAGAGTTCCTGTGTGCCTGGTCCTGCTGGTCTCAGTTACTCTTGATGTTGGGACAGATGTTAGGTCCTTCTAACCTCTGATCCTGGGCATGTTAGAGCTCCTGGGAGTGGAGCTTCCTTTGGGTGTTGTGGGACTGGCTGCAGAGCTTGTGCCCAAGGTCTGCTCAGGACACCAGCCCAGAGAGACCGGCTGTCTTGGATTTCTATTGTGATGAGACATCATGACCAAAAGCAACTTGGGGAGGAAGCAGTGTATTTGGCTTACACTTCCACAGTGCGGTCCATCATTGAAGGAAATCAGGGTAGGAACTCATACAGAGAAGGAGTATTGTTTACTGGCTTGTTCCTCATAGATTATTTAACCTGTTTTATTATAGAAGCCAGAAGTACTTACCCAGGAATATCACCACCCACAATTGACTGGGCCCTTAGCCACCAATCAATATTTAAGAAAATTTAAGTATATCTGTATACTATGGAGGTATTTTCTCAATTGAGGTTCCCTCCTTTAAGATGACTCTAACTTGTGTCAAGTTGACATAAAACTAGCAAGGAAAGCTCCCTGTTGTTTTCCTATTTAATGTTTTGTTTATTTCCCTGTCTATCTCTATTCTTACCTCCTTCCTGATTGCCTGAGTTTCATTTATATTTCTTTATTCTACTTCTCAACATAGAAAATAAGGTTATTTATTGAATATATTTGTCCTTTATACAAAAATCTAATGTAAAGTACTGAAAGAAACTAGAACAATTTGTTAACAATAAATATTAATAAGGACACTAAAAGTATGAAAAATAATCAGGTAGAAAATTTCTGGAAGGTTGTGAAGAGGTGTCTGTGTGTGGATTCCAGATTCTGTTGAGTTTACTATGGAAAATAGTGGAGGGGCCTCTCATTTCTTCTCAGATAAGACTATCTCTATAAATTCTTCTCAGTTGGCAGCCAGATTTATTGATAAACTCTACTGAAAAATCCAGAAAATTTCATTTAATCCTTATTTTGTAATAAGAAAAATAAACAGATTAATGGTGATTTTTCACCTTTAGAATGAATCTAGACCTCCTTCCTTAGCCACATAACTGTTATTAGTATCTTCCCTAGTCCTCAGCACAAGGGGACACTCTATGCATGTGTGGAGATGATGGCAGTTCTGGGGTTCTGACAGTAAGGCACTGGCTAGTCTCATGACAGAAGAAACTGCATGTGAATGCTCTTCAATGACACTTGTGTGTCCTTACTTGGATCAGTACATATTGTTTAGATATTTCCTGTATCCCATATCTTTCATGGAGGTAGAAACCTAGTTTCTTTGAATTCTTCTCACTCAGTGCTGTGTTCTTCACTTGCTGGAGGCAATGAGATAGGCCATTCTTGTCTGACCACTGATGCTTCATGTCCTGATGAAGAAGAAATTGTTCTTTCCACACTGCATCATTAGTAGGCATCCTGGGAGCACTGGGGAGATTGCAGGATGCTGGGACTTTGAACTTGGAGAACTCGGCTTTTTCTCTTGTTTATTCCCCTTACCACACAGGCTGTCTCTCCACAGGAGAACTCATACATCCAGGTTATCTGTCACTCACCGCCATCCTCACAGACCTACTCAACATGGTCTCAATGTGAAAACATTGTCACCACCAATGAAACTATGTGTATATTCTGGGGATTGGATTCAGATCACCAGGCTTGGTGGCAACTGTCTTTACTCACCTACCTTTGTCATGGCCATTTACATTTTCTTAGATTCATCTACTATCCCTCTTTTGTTTGTTTTTGTTTTTCAGAATAACATTTTTACTGATTCTTGGGAATTTGACATTACACCCTTTCACATTCAACAGTCATTCTATGCCTGCCCCCTCCTGGCTCTTGTGACTCTCCACAAACAGGCAAACAAACAAAATCAAAACAAAACAAGTACAGTTTGTGATCTATATCTATATCCATATCTATCTATCTATATCTATATATCACATGCTCCAGTAATATGTATGCATGTATATATATATATAT
>JADRCD010160392.1:26709-38736 GCA_019843815.1 Montemys delectorum | reverse complement strand
CACACACACACACACACACACACACACACACACACACACACACACACGCATGCATGCACGCACAAACGCATGCACGCGCATGCACACACACACACAGAGGCAGTTAGCAAACTGTCATGGTATCGATATAGACTGCTAAAGTTAATGCAGCTTCTATATCCACTTTTTCACTGGCCAATACACTGCAATCAATCAATGTATCAAGATTTTTAAACAGTGAATTTCTTTGAAATCTCTCAGCATCTATAACAAAGCACAGAAATGCTTCATTTATAACCCTTATTCTTCTTCTGATGACCCTAAAACCATTAGCAGAATTGTGAAATATTTTCAGAACAAGGCAGCTATACAACTAAAAATTGTCACGTATCTATGTGCATCAGACACTTCTTAAAATATGCATCTTCAGAACACAATTGCCTAGAGATCTGCTTTGTTAGGGTATAAAGAGGTACCCCCCCAATTTGTATTTTTAATACATTCTGTGGGTAATGTTCTATATAAAATGTGATAGAAATGTAAGTAAAAGGCTTAACTATAATTTTGGCATGTCAGGAGAACATTCCCGTATTTTTTTCTTAGTGTTGTATATTTATATTAAAGAAAGTAAAAGGAGAAGAAATGAACGAGCCCACTAGCCATTTGTTTAAAATCCAAAACATTTCCACAGAGCATATACCACATGCAGCAGCAAAATGAAATGTCCTCTTTGAGAACTGTCTTATCATTGCTTTTCTGTCCCATGAGTCTGTGAATTTGCACAGATTGGCATAATCTCACAACCTCTAAGCAGAGCTGTTGCTTTCTTCCCTTCTTCTAAGCATGCTGCATGGACAATATTTGGTGAGGGTTGAAAGTAAGGTCCTGGAGTAGAAGAGTCCTCAAATGACAAAATGTAGGAAGTTAAGAAGAGAACACAGTAAAATTAAGTCTCTTTGCCTGCATGTTTTGTTGCTTTTATGATTAAGTAGAACACAGAGTGCACAAAACAGTTTGGTAATTACAATAATTGAAAACAGATCAGACTTAATCTCTCCTGGACCACAAATGATTTGACAGTCATGTTTTATAAATTGACTTGAGAACCTTGAGATGTCACTCTGTCAGAAGCTCAAGTTGTTTGCTTTCCAGGGAAGAATATATACTTTGATTTTTCCAGGTGTCCACCTTACACATTGAGACATCTGCCCAGGTTACACTTCATTTAATTGCAGTTGTTGAGGATAAGTTTATGACTGTCTGGGAAATGGAGCACATTCTTTTATAACTGCATTTCTTCACTCTATCTCTTAGGAACTCCTGGCAATCCTTATTTATGGTGTTTACTTTTCTTCCTATGTCCTGATAGCTTAGAAACACTCTCCCGAACTCTTCTATCAACATTGTTTTGTTTGTTTGTTTGTATTTAAATGTCCCCCGACCACCTACCTTTCTGACATTGAGTATTATGAGAAAACATGGAAAGAACATGGACTGTCTTGATAATTTGCCCAAACTGCCAACACAGTCCATGCATCCAGGTCCCATTTCTACCTGATCTCTGCTAGTGTTTCTAGTGTAAGAGAACTTGCTTCCTCTTAAGACATCTAAGTCTACTGTTGGGTGAAACTAATTTTTCTTTAGTACACTAAACAGAACTACGCCTCACTTAGCTATAAGTTGCACCTTGGTTCAGCCATATAGATAATAGATATTAGGAAGATAATTAACTATATAAATGATTTGGTTAGGTACAAAGTAAATGCAAAGATCTTGTTCTAAGATAATTACAGTGATCCCAGGCTTTGTCATAAATAGTGTACCCTATTTGACCCAATAGTTTGTAATGTTTGTAAAGTCGCGTTTTGAACTCCAGCTTCTATAGTCACACTAAATTTCTCTCTGTCTCTTCAGGTTATGCACACATTATCCCATTTCCATAACATTTTGTATTAGTTGCTTTTTAGGCTCCATTTCCCTACCAACCTTCAATCACAACCAGTGGATCCTGGGAAGGGAGGCAAGGTAGAATGGCTGAGAGCTAAGTGACCTCAGGATGATGAGATTAACAAACAAACTCTAGGGAGTCAGTGAGATAGCTCATTTTAATGGAGGATCAAAGGCTATTTAAACCTTTAGGGGGAGAGTGTATGTCATTGGCCAGAGTGTTGGAGCTGCTTCATTAGCATAAGGAGGAACTCTAGGTGATACTGGACATTACCTCATAAGATGAAAAAAGTTTTACTTGGCAAAGATGGGGACACAGGGCTACATACACCAGGACATGCACACCTGGGACAGATGGGAAGCTATCCTACAACTGCAGATCTTAGGATGAGATTTCGGGGTTTGGGACAAGTCTCAACCCCACTCTTGCTCCAGGCCTTCTTCTGGGGTCCCACAGATCCCTGACCCCACAATTATTTATTTTTTGTTTCTCTGCTAAAACCACATAATCAGAAGTAATTTATAGAAGAACTTGTTCTGGCTTGTAGTTTCAGAGACTCAAGTCAGTGAGAGTGGAGGAGGGATGACTGCAGGTGACTGGAGTAGGAAGCTGAGAGATCACATCAGAAAGTAGAGAAAGCAAGCTGGAAGTGGGGTGAGGCTGCATATACCCAAAGCTGAACAATAGCATCACACTTTTTCCAGTAAGGTTCTCCAACCTCTCCAAACAGTTCTGCAATCCAGGGACTAAGTATTGAAATATTTGATCCTAGGGGGGACATTGTTCATTCAAACCATCATACCTTTATTTCCACAATGGCTTACTCCAGTTCTTGATGGCCAAAGCACTTTAAAGTGATGTAGAGAAGTCTGTGTATTATTGACAGATATGGCTTGTAATCTACTAGTAAGAAATATTTGACATTCATCTTACTCTCATATTAAGACAATTCAACACTTGTTAGTTTTGCTTCTTTAGTTTTTATTTGTTTTGTTCATTTGAGGCAGGGTCTCACTATGTAAACAAGGCTGGTCTGGACTCTCTATCTAGACTAGGTACACTTCTTTTCTCCACCTCCTAGGTACTAGGATTTTACCACCACACCCAGGGACATTTGCATCTTACTAAGTGCAGTGAGCAAGTTTAGGAAAGCAAATCTTCTAGAGTCCATCTTATGTAAGATGAATAGAAGCATTTGCAATTTAAAGTATTTTACAGGGTTGTGGAGAAAGAGGAACACTCCTTCATTGCTGGTAGGATTGCAAGCTGGTACCACCACTCTGGAAATCAGTTTGGTAGTTCCTCAGTAAATTGGACATAGTACTACTGAGGAATCCAGCAATACCACTTCTGGTCATATACCCCCAGAAGATGCTCCAACATGTAATAAGGACGCATGCTCCACTATGTTCATACAGCCTTATTTATAATAGCCAGAAGCTGGGAAGAACCTAGATGCCCCTCAACCGAGAAGTAGATACAGAAAATATGGTACATTTACACAATGGAGTACTGCTCAGCTACTAAAAACAATGAATTTATGAAATTCTTAGGGAAATGGATGGATCTGGAAGATATTATCCTGAGTTAGGTAACCCAATCACAGAAGAATATAGATGATATCCACTACTGATAAGTGGATATCAGCCCAGAAGCTCAGAATATGCAAGATACAATTCACAAACCATAGGAAACTCCAGAAGAAGGATGACCAAAGTGTGGATACAACCTATGGAGCAGAGACTGAAGGGAGGACAATCCAGAGACTACCCTACCTGGGGAACCTTCCCATATACAATCACCAAACCCAGACCCTATTGTGGATGCCAGCATGTGCTGGCTGACAGGAGCCTGATATAGCTTTCTCCTGAGAGGTTCTGCCAGTGCCAGACTAATACAGAAGTAGAGGCTCACTGTTATCCATTGGACTGAGCACAGGGTCCCCAATGAAGGAGCTAGAGATAGGACTCAAGGAGCTGAAGGAGTTTGCAGCCCCATAGGAAGAACAACAATATGATCTAACTAGTACCCCCAGAGCTCCCAGGGGCTAAACCACCAACCAAAGAGTACACATGGTGAGCTGAGTGGTAGTGGCACATGCCTTTAATCCCAGCACTTGGGTGGATTTCTGAGTTCGAGGCCAGCCTGGTCTACAGAGTGAGTTCTAGGACTCTCAAGGCCTATACAGAGAAATCTTGTCTCGAAAAACTGAAAAAAAAATAAGTATACATGGTGGGACTCAGGGTTCCAGTTGCACATGTAGCAGAAGATGGCCTAGTCAATCATCAATGGGAGGAGAGGCCCTTGGTCTTGTGAAGGCACAATACCCATGTTTAGGGGAATGCCAGGGTCAGGAAGAAGGAGAGGGTGGGTTGGTGAGCCGGGGTGGGGGGAGGCAATAGTTTTTTTTTTCCCAGAGGGGAAACCAGGAAAGGGGAGAACATCTGAAATATAAATAAAGACAATATCTAATTAAAAAATAAAAATATAAAGTATTTTAAATGTACTTTTCTCCATACACCATGGCATTTCAGGGATAAAATAGAAGACCTCTTTTAATTTAGTCATTCTCAAGTTATTTCATTCAGCTGATAACTGAAAATATATCTTGTGCCTGAATCCATTCTATTAAGTCTGAAGACTCTGCTTTTTTGGATATCTATTAGTATAGACACACACTCACACACATACACACACACACACACACACACACAAACACATACACAGAGAGAGGGGGTGGAGAGAGAGATGAACACATATCCATTCACATGTATACATGTACTTACGTAATATAAAACATTGAGGTTTTCACCTTTACAGATTTATAGTGTTTTTGAATATAATGTTTACTTTCAGTCTATTTAATTGACATTATTGTTCCTTTCATTGTCTATTAGCATGTCATCATATGTTACCCACAAGTTGAAAGTGTATTTATATGTCTTTATCCAAGGAACTAGTCAAAGTTGACTACACTAAGGGCTGGGATAGAGCCCAGAGGTATGAGATTAATGAGTAACTTACTATTGTCGAGCTGCTAGGCTCTTTCAAAATTAGCAGTGAAATTTCTTAAAGCTTGCCTGACTTCTATAACTCTTCTTTGAGGCTATAGAGAATTCTGAGTATCCATTATATCCTAGTTATTCTGACTCCAAATCTTCATCTTAAAAAATACAACAACTGGCATGCTATCCTCCTATATATGGTCCCAGAGAGCCCCAGTCCACCATGGAAAAGTCTGAAATACTAATTTCCAGATTTTTTATTTTGAGATCACATGTTATCTATCATTACTTCAGATAAAATATGTGATGCCACAAAGTGGTTTCAATGGGATATTTTTGATACAGAAGTTTCCAGAAACTTTTCCATACCAGCTTCTCTTTTCCAGGAATAGATCAAGCACCTTGCCTGCAAAGCATTTGTACTTGATCTTTTCTCTGATTCCGTGGGATGCTTTTCAGCCTGCCCTTACTTCAAGTGTGACCTTTTCAAGATACTTCTCCTACCAGACCATGTCAACAAGCTGTGGGACCTCAGAAAGCTATCTACCCTCTCTGGATTTCTGTTTTGTCTTTATCAAAGAAAAGGTCTACGTGCCACCTCCCTCACTGAGCTTTTGTGCAAAGAAGGTTTGCTATGTAATTATCTTAGAACAGCATCTTCCCATCTTAAACCTTTATTGCTATTGCTGATGTTACCCTCTGAACATTTCATTCTCTCCTCAAACACTTTCTCATGTATTTTAAATTATTATTTATAACTTTATTCCTATCTCAAATCTTAGCTCATTGTTTTATTTGGTGATTTTCTTGGTAATCTTCAAATTGACAGTAAGTGCTAGGAGACATGTTTGTTGTCATAGCTGTATATCCCCGGGAAAAAATACCATCTCCCACTACGTAAAATCTTCTACAATGTCAGGTAAAGCACATAATAATGAAAGTGGATGCACAAATGAATGGCAGGCAATCCATGAAAAGCTGTGTCCTAGTCCTATCTCTATTATTTACATGAATGTAGACACCAAAATGTGCCTTAGAATCTTGAAATTTGAAAGCTAACCACTCAGTTTGGATTTCATGGGTGCAAAGACTTTCATGTTCCTGAATCTGTATCACAATGTTACCTTCATGACAGATTAGAAATATTCAAGTATATGATTATAGGTAAGACCATCAAGATAATAAATAATGAAAAACTCTGAGCATTAGATTTAGCAAACATATTACAGTGTAATTCAATAGTTTTCAAAGGAGATGGAGACACCATCATACTGCAATGAACATTGGGATGCTTGAGAATTTTCTGTGAAGAAAATAATCTAATCATTGATTAATTCACAAAGGGACAAAATATGAATTAAGGTATTCCACCTGTGGTGGTTTGAATATGCTCGGCCCAGAAAATGACTCTATTTGAAGGTGTGGACTTGTTGGAATAGGTGTAGCCTTGTTAGAGGAAGTGTGTCACTGTGTGTTTGGGCTTCAAGAACATCTTCCTAGCTGCCTTTGGATGCTAGTCTCCTCCCATTTGCCTTCAGAACATGTTGAACTCTCAGTTCCTCCTGTGCCTTCCCTGCCTGGGTGCTGCCATGGTCCTGTCTTGATGATAATAGACTAAACCTCTGAACCTATAAACAGGTCCCAATTAAATGTCCTTATAGGAGTTGCCTTGGTCATGGTGTCTGTTCACAGCAGTAAAACCCTAACTAAGACATCAACTAAAAAAATGGTGGTATTTTATACAGTGGACTATTAGATCATCATGAGTACCCAAAGTGTGTGTATTTTAAAAGAACGGAACAGTTTAATATATGTGAGTTGTGTTTTGTGAATGAATTCCAAACATTAGCATTTATTTCTTCTGCTGCTCAGTATATGTTGTATTTATAAGCAGGAAAATTTATGGAAAAATCATAGCATTGGCCATTTTATGGGAAGAACAGAGAACAATCGAGCTAGTATAGGTGAAGGGAATTCTAGACATATTGGAATGTTACTGATTTATAAAAGTGTTTTGTGCCTTTTTTATTGATAATTTATTTTATGATAAAATCAAAATAAACCACACTCTCCGCATGCAGGAGTATTGTCCCTTTTACATTATTTTTAACCATAATAATTAGCAATATCATGTGGACTATAGTGGATATGGTTTGGCACATACTGTCCTTCACAAACTTCTGCTACAATGAATTCACACAGCAACTTCTCCAAATGCACACAGACATCTGTTTATATATCCTGACATTTAGCAATAGGCTGTTAGCAAATTGACTGATGAATATTTTTCTCAACAGTGTATTTTTCCCTTTAAAAATGATCATCTTGGGCTGGGGAATGGCTCTGCATGGAAGCAAGTATTAGGCAAGCATGAACACCTACCTTCAGCTCTCCAGAACCCATTAAAGCTGAGTAGCATGTGTCTATAAGTTCAGTGGACCCACAGTAAGAAAAGAGGGACAGACTCTGAAGAAACGTGTAGGCCAGCTAATTTAACATGGGAACAACCAACAAGGGGGACAAAACCTGTCTCAAACACTAGGAGGCAAGAATGGACACCCAAGTTTGTTCTTTCATTGCCACATGTAAAAATGTGGAACTCATGTGCCTGTGCACAAACATATAGATGCAAATCACACACATGCATATATACACATTAAAGAGAGGGAGAGAGACAGAGAGAGTGAGAGAAAGTGCAAGTGAGAGTGAGAGAGACAGAAAGACATGACATGTCATACAAGAAAAGAATATAGTGAATACTTTCAGTTTGAGATGTCTCTTCTAGCCACAGTCTCTCTGACAGTCTGTTGATAGGGTTAAGGTTCGAAGCATTTATTAACTTTTCTCTTGACCCTTAATTAAATTATATCAGTTTTGGTAAACAAAGTTTATTTATTATGGCTCAGAACTAGATGATACTCCTATATATGTATTTTTTCATTGTGATGATAAGAAGTCATGCTACAATTTGATTTTCTAATTTGGAATAAACTATCTCTATATGAATGATAAGGGGGCCTTCACAGGCTTGTCTGCTCTCCTCTACAAGAAAACATATTACTGTCTAGTTTTTAATTTTGCTATAAACAGTTCCTTGTCCTATCTTTGGCCAACATATCAGATAGTGCAGTCCTTTTCTATGATAAATCTCTGTCAGAACCATATCTGTTCAACATATCCTGCATAATCCTCCACAGGGTTGTGCAGCCCCTTCCCTTTTTATTGGAACTTGTTGCTTGTCTTGGAAAACCCAAGATGCTGTGCTTGTTTTCATTGCTGAGTGTCTCAGACCACCCCACCTGGAATCCTTGTGATGGATTCTGAGGTCAGAATTTTGCAAATTTAAAGTTTGTTATTAGTATTAGGGCAGGTTGAGGGGAGCCAGAACACATGGATTAGAGTACACCTTGTGATCTTCTTTCATCTTTACAAATATTCTAAGATCCAATTCAGTCTTTGTGTTTGCAGAACAAGTGGCTTTACCCACTAAGCCATCTTGTTGACCCTAGATATAAAATGTTTAATCCTCCACCCCATAGAATTGTTTCCAACTATAGCTACTATTTACAAAATCCTTCCTCATGACTGTTCAGAAAACTGTTCTTCATTTATCCAGTGCCTATTTGCTCATTATAGAATATTTACTGTTGCGGCTACATTTTCCCAGATGCTAGAATCTTGCAGAGCTCCAACACTGTCAGATCTGTTGGCCATAATCATATATAGAGGAGCAATTACACTGTCTGCCTTCCCCACCACTGACACTGTCAGACACCTGGCAAGATCTCCAGCCTGAGTAACTACTATACAAGTTCCCACAGCTTTAGGTACTGCTCACATCATTTGAACATTAAGTGCATAAATAATCATCATCACTGTGGGTTTGTATTTTGCTTCTTTTTGCCTCTAAATTCCCCAAATCCCATGTAAACTCATGCTATGAGCAAACCCTATCTGGGTGGTATCAGAGTCTAACAACTACTATGAAAATTTCCCTTGAATCAGAAGGCAGATTGGATCAAAGTCTTGTTGCTGTTTCTTGGTTGTTTCTAATAAAAAAATTCATTTTACACCTGTCAGAATGGCTAGGATCAACAAAACAAGTGACAGTTCATGCTGGCAAGATTGTGGAGTAAGGAAATACTAATCCATTGGGGTAGGAGTACAAACCTGTACAGCCTCTGTGAAAATCAGTGTGGTGCTTCCTCAGAAGGATGGGAATTGAAGTACTTTGAGATCCAGCTATATCACTCATGGGAATATAGCCAACAGATGCTTCATCCTACAGAAGAGATACTCACTGAACCATTCATGGCTGCTCTATTCATACTAGCCAGAAACAGAAAGCAACCTAGAGGTTTCTGATCAGGAGAATGGAAAAAAAAGTGTGGTACAATTATACAACGGAGTTATTACTCAACCATTAAAGAAAAGGAAATTTATAGACAAATGGATGAAAATGGAAAAAAATATTCTGAGTGAAGTGCCTGAGACTGAGAAAGACAAATATAGGGTGTGTTTGCTTGTGTGTGCATATTGCTGTCAAATCAATAATAACTGAGCTCCAATTCATAAACCACAGAGCCTATGCATATAGTAAGGGACTCAAAGGAAAAGATAGAACTCATTATAAAAGGAAATAAAATAGATGCTTATGGATGAGTGGCGGGGATGGAAGGATTAAGTGGAAGTGAGGAAAGACAGCTAAAATGTGCAAAGGAGCATGCAAATGGGGCAGCAGAAGCTTCATAAAGTATGTACACTTATTGGGTCAAACTAAATGAAATAACCAAATCATGGGGAGAGAGAGAGCCTCCAACTGGACTTCTCTTGTCACCAAATGAAGCTTTCAGTACCAGGATTGAGTTACATCTATGGAGTTGTTAGCCAAACAGAGTCAATGGGAATCCCTAAATAACCCAGGCTGCTAAGACTATAGATTGCTGTCTACAAACTGACAGCAAAGTCCCATTGCTGTAGAAAGCATCTAGACAACTTATTTACTATGGGGAAGTAGAGCCAGTACCTACATAGAACCTTCATCCTACTTGTGCAGGAAAGCACATTACACATTACCAAAAGAGAACCACAAACCTCAACTCAGCCACAATCCCCTTTGTGTGTGTGTGTGTGTGTGTGTGTGTGTGTGTGTGTGTTCACAATGACATTTACGTTTTAAATTTTTTATTGGATATTTTATTTATTTACATTTCACATTTTATCCCCTTTCCTGGTCCCCACCGCCCCCCTGAAATCCTCCTATCCCATCCCCATGCCCCTGATTCTATGAGGGTGTTCCCCCACCTACACACACCCACCTGCCTGCCCTGGCATTCCCCTACACTGGAGCACCAACCCTTCACAGGACCAAGGGCCTCTCCTCCCATTGATGCCTGACAAGGCCATCCTTTGCTACATATGCGGCTAGAGCCATGGATCACTCCATGTTTAATCTTTTGTTGGTGGTTTAGTCCCTGGGAGCTCTAGGGGTGGGGTGGGTCTGGTTAGGTAATATTGTTGTTCTACAAATGCTTTAATCTTCAATGCTCTTCTGCCTGAAAGTTATGCTAAAAGCAATAATGGCGTGAAGCCTGTGGTAGTAATTAACCAAAATCTGATCTGACTTAAGGCTCACTCCATGTGTAGATGACCAAGCACCTGAGACTAGGAGAGGGCAATTCTGGAGGGGAAACTGGGAGAGGGGATAGCATTTAAAGTGTAAATACATAAAATATCCAAAGACAAAAACAAAAAAAAAATACCAAAAACCTGAGACTAGATAGCCTAGGAAACTATGGTAAAACTCAATATAACTGCTCTAAAACAAACAAAAATGAAACAGTGTAGCTATAAAATGAGCCGGAATGACATACTGTTATACTTATAGACCAGTGTCTTGTTCAGCCATCATCAGAGAAGCTTCCTCCTGAAACAGTCAGGAGCAAATACAGAGACCCAAAGACAGAAAATGTGCAGCAGTGAGAGACCTTTGAATACTTGGTCCTATTGGAATTTTACCATCAAATTCCTCCCCTAGGGGTTCAGCAATCCTTGCAGAAGAGAAGACAGAAGGAGTGTAAGAGCTGCTTCTGCAAGGCAGAAAGAGATGGGGGATACCAAGAAAATACGTCCTCTAAACCAACGTTATCACTCACAGAGACTGGGGCAGCATGCACGAGGCCTGCATAGCTCTGCAGTAGGCCCTCCCCATATGTATTATGACTTTCAGTTTAGTATTTGTATGGGACTCCTGAGTGTATGGGCAAGTGGGGCTTTAATTCTCATGCCTGCTCTTGGACTCTTTTCATTTCTGTTCATTTTGTCCAATTCTGGCATGTTAGTTTTTGGTTTTCTCTTATTATTTTCTTTTTATTTTATTATTGTTACTATTATTATTATTATTATTATTAGTAGTAGTAGTAGTAGTAGTAGAAGTAGTAGTAGTATCCCTTAGAAGCCTATTTATTTTTTAATGAGATGCAGAAAGAGATTCTATCTGGATGGAGGAGGTGGGAAGGAACTGGAAGGAGTAGAAAGAGGAGCTATAATCAGAATATATTACATAAGAAAAAAAATCTGTTTTCAATGGAAGGAAAGGAGAGCTTATAAACATAGTTTCAGAAAGAAAGAAAGAAAGAAAGAAAGAAAGAAAGAAAGAAAGAAAGAAACAAAGAAAGAAACAAAGAAAGAAACAAAGAAAGAAACAAAGAAAGAAACAAAGAAACGAAGAAACGAAGAAAGAGAGAAAGAAAGATCTTAATAAATAAACTACAGCAAGTAAATAAGATCATGCAACATCTGAAAAAAAAAAACTTGCTAAATATCTTTTACTTCAAAACCATTTGCTATTTTTTTCCAACTCCAGAAGATAAAGATCCAAGGCAGATTTCTGTTCCTGTTCTCCATGTCCTGTTCACCTTGGTGGCACTGGAGGAGTCTGTGGGAGTGGGAGCTGACTGATGAGATGTATAGGATTTCTTTCTCACTCCTGAGAAACCTCCTGGCCAGTCCTCCATACACTAGCTTTTCCCACAGACTCTAAAAGAATCCATAGCACCATAGCACCATAGCACCATAGCACCATAGCACCATAGC
>JADRCD010160392.1:6366-26699 GCA_019843815.1 Montemys delectorum | reverse complement strand
CCATAGCACCATAGCACCATAGCACCATAGCACCATAGCACCATAGCACCATAGCACCATAGCACCATAGCACCATAGCACCATAGCACCATAGCACCATAGCACCATAGCACCATAGCACTAAATACAAAACAGTTGACAGTCCCCATGTGACTGAGGAGCAGCGACACTCCACTGGTTATCCCACCTTGATCTGCTGCTGTCTGCATTCACAGCCCACCAAAGCAGAGTTACTAACCTCAGCCTATGAAACCCAGATGTTGTGTTTGTGAGTCAACTCAGTTCTACCCATTCTCTCTATTTGTTCTCTCCAACCACACTGTGCTTCCTCACGTTCTTTCCAACCTTGAGCCTTCAATTGGCTTTGCCACCTAAAGTATCATCGTCCTAGAGATTCTAAATCTACCCCACCAGCCATTCTTCTAGTACGGATATTCACTAAGCTGCCATTTCCTACAGGCAGCATAAAGTATCAGATCCTAATTCTATTTTTAGAAAGTTTAGGAAGCATTCACTTAATGTTTTAATGATCTCAAATTTGGCATTGCTTAATTGTGAAACTGTACTTACCCCCAGCCCTCGATGCTTCCAATACCATATTGTACCTGATACTTCCACTGACTATTCTACATGCCTGCCTATCCTACTCTTCTCTTGTTACACCTCTTTGTTCCATCGGCAATTCTACTCCTACTCTTATGTCACACGTACTTAAATAATTTAATAAATGTCTTGAGCATATGATCCGTAAATGAGAGAAAACCATAAATAGAGAAAATGCTTATGTTTCTGAGATTGGCTGTTTACCAAAATGACTGGAAGTAGACTTAGCAAAGAAATATTTATATGACAGCGTTTATTGCAGCACTCTTCTCAGTAGCTGAGGGGTGGACCCAACCTCGTTGTCCAGCAATAGTGAGATAGCTAAAAAAAAAAAAAAAAAAAAAAAAAAAAAAAAAAAAAAAAAAAAAAAGTAATACATAAGCACAATACAATTACTTTCACTCACGAAGACAAACATGAGCACTCATACACACATGCCCCCACCACGCATACTTATGTTATTAACAAGAAAATGGATGCAATCGGAGATAAATCACATTGAGTAAATTTAACCTGTCTAATCACCTTTCCGCATTTTGTTAAGAATGACATCTGCCATGCTACAAGCATTTAGTGGAGGTTATTTTGTAAATTATGAGATGAGACTATATTTTTTAAAAATCTCTTTTAGTATATACTGACAATTACAAATATTTATGTTCCTGGGTGAGAGCCAGTGATCTATAGACAACCCACTCTGCTTTTAGAGGGATATATCAATCAGGGAATTGTTATACCTATGTGATGTGGCCTGATTAGCAGCTGTGGCACACTAGCTTCTGGTCTAGATGGTAGACTTTATAGACAGACTTGGGTAAAGTATAAGAATATATATAGAAGAATGTATTTGAACAATTTGTTTTTCCTTCCTAGGGACAGAAATTATTGTTAATGCATAGCTACCTTTTATTTTCGTGGTTCTCCTATATCACTTGAGACTCTGAGGCTAGATATTATGTGTATAATGAAAGCTGCAGAAAACTAACAAAAACTTCCATCCCAAACAGTGCTTTATACAACAGAAGAAAACACATTCATCCTCTCCCCAGTATAGGAGCATGTCTAGAGACTGCTCTATTTATAGCCCTAAGGACAGAAGAGTTGATGAGGACAGCTGCAATTGAATGAAGAAACATAAAGGCAGAGAAATGTTATTTTACTCTCTCTGCTAAAAGCCTCATTGGTTTTAAGATAGGTATAACTTGAGCACATTTCTGTTGAGACATTCTTTATAAACAGAAGGAACACAACACAGCAAGAAGGCATAGTCTAAAAAAAATTTCCAATGCAAAACAATATAGGTTAGTCAAGGACAGAATGTATATCATGAGGTATACAACATGATATAAAATGAAAATAATGGTCATGGTTATATAGCACAAAAAGTCAACCCACCCAAATATCACCTTTTCCATGAAGCCTCCAGTTGTTTTTCTTAATTCAAAGCAAACTTTCGGACTATGGACTCTGATTAACTTTAATTCTATTTCTCAAATGGTATCACCACAAATCTCATTGCACTGAATCGTCTATACCACTCCTTTACCTCTTAGAGTTCAAGAAATATTTCATCCTATATCTTGATATTATCAATACTATTTGGATGATGTCTGATGCATTTTTGTGGTCAATAGGCAGTTACTGAATTCACATTAATAATCATCTCTTTTGTACATAACAGAAGGAATCCTATAGCAAAAATTATCCTCCTTTCCTCCTATGCATGTAAATTTCCTAGTAGGAACAATTTAGAGTATTCATTATATGCACCTTTTGTGGGGAATAAAACTTCCAGCAGTCATTTGTTAGAATTCAGTCAACATAGAGTGAATACATAATGAAAATGAAAAATGTGAGCACTGGTGTTCAGATTCAGGCTTGTGAAGTTTCAGTTTCCTTCTAGAAGAATGACATTCCTCTAGCAAGCAAATACAATCACTCTCTGGGATGAGAATGTCAGTGGTCAAGTGTGTCTATGTGGGTCTCAGGGAAATTCAGAGAGAAACCATTGATTCCCAGAAGAACAGATTCAATGGTCCAAATTCAATGGCTATGCTTCTCTGTAAAGACAATTGCTGTGTTTTGCCTCCTTACGCTCTTCTAGTAATTCAAACAAATGTTGGGTGGAAACAAAGTGCTAGCTTGCTATCACTGAACATGGGCGATAATGACTTTGAGATCAATATCTGCAAAATCTCTCTCCTCCTTCTCTCTAAACATACAGGTGCTGCTCAATCAAGAGCAACACTGATACAAAAGATTGATTTTTCCATTTGCCACATGTGTGGCTTTACTTGCTGCCAATTGTGCAAGCTAGCTACTCTTTCAAAGTGGGAGAAGGTTGTAAATAAACAAGGAGCTATATTTTCTTGCCGTCATAAGAATGAATTTTTCCATCTCCCTTTGTTCTAGAAAATACATGTAGTACGCTGTATTTCTAGGTCCACATTGTAAATAATGTTTTGACTTTGGGCATCTTGGATAACTACACTTTAAAATAAATCAGATGAGGCTCTAGGCAAAGATAAATTTGGAAGTGGGTACCTGCAATGGTTTTGCAGTGTTGCCATAGGGCTATACAACCCAAGCTGAATTCCTCTTTTGACCATAAAGAACATAGAAATCTGTGTTTGCAAATTATTGTGTAGATTTTCTCCCCATTTCTACCTCATGCATCGCTTTCTTGGGGGAAGTCAGTATAGTAGTCTAGCAAAATAAAGACAGATGGCTAGGAAGTAATTCCAAACCTTTTCTTCTTATTGCTGCAAAGCACTACTCAGCTAAATTCATCCTTAATGAGAAATTTCCCCATTAATATTTTACTCTTTATAGAGGCAGTTGCAGTCCTTTTCATTGAACTAGGATGAGTAGGTATGCATTTTAGTATTCTTTCAAGTTCTTCAAACTTAGAGAGAAATAAAGACAAGCAAGCACTGAGACCACAGGGGTAAACAAAGGTGTCAAATAACTGGTATGGAAAACTGATTTCAAAGACATTCACACACACACACACACACACACACACACACACACACACACACAGACAGAGAGAGAAAGAGAGAGAGAGAGAGAGAGAGAAAGAGAGAGAGAGAGAGAGAGAGAGAGAGAGAGAGAGAGAGAGAGAGAGAGGAAGAGAGACCCCTAGCCCATACTTACAAGTCCATAATTCCAACTTGAACTTTACTGCTTCAGTTATAGAAATTCTTTTCCTATTCTTTGAGGTTGGGATATGTGTCTTGCTTTGATCAATGGAATGCAGAGGTCATGACATCAGTTATATACTCTGAACCCATTAGGTATCATTAGGTGTGGTCAGCAGCACAGTTCTTTCAGCTAATCACATCACAAGAAGTCAACCCCATAACAAAAGAGAAAACCCAACTAAAACTAGTAGCCTCCCCACCACATAGCTGACAGTAGATCCTTCAGTGTGTAGTCCAGTCTAGAATTATCTAACACAACAGAGACTTCAAATGTTATTTAATTCAGAAGTGAGTTCTGTTGTCTTGTTTGTTTGTTTTACTTAATTTTTATTATGTATGAAGGGGTGAGATGGTACAAACCTCTGTATTTCAGTTTTGTATTCCAGTATTCCAGATTGTCCCCAGAAGTCAAGGGACAATCTGAAGAAATGGGTTCTCTCCTTACACCATGTAAGTTCCAGGGATTAATTCAAGTTGTTACCTTGTTGACAAGTACCTTTATCTGTTTAACCATTTTAACAGCCCATGATTTGCATTTTTTATACCATAAGACTAGGTAATTAAAAATCTATTTTATGTTAACAATTTAACCACCTTTCAATTTAAGATGGCTAGTGTTCAATTCCTGCCTGTAGCATATAAATGGTCAGCTTTAAAAAACTTTAATTTTTACATTTTAAAATTAGTAATAACTTTAATACTTAATATATACTTACTCCTATTTAGTGTAGAAATTTCAAACATAAAATATAAATTTCTAAGAAGGTGTTATCTAATACTTTCAAAAATGAAATAGTCAGATGAGTGAAAAAGAAAGAAATTAAAGAGAGAACAGAATAGATTAGACTGAAGAACATTACAGAAAGAATGAAAGGGGGCAGAGAGTCCAGTGCTGATGTGTGAAATTAAAGACCTAAACATATGAGTTTGGGAGATTATCCTATCTCCTTTCGTTTTTTTAAAATTTATTTAAGTTTTATTGCATTATGATGAGAAAAGATACATGATTTCAATTTATCTGATTTGTTAACATTTAAAAACACATTTTAAGTAAATAGAATTAAATCACATTCTTCTTTTCCTTTTGTACCCCAACTCCTCTCAAATTGAAGGGATATTCCCCCTTCAATATCTACAATACCCTTTTTTGTCATATTCTTTAAAATTTATAAAATATTATAACGATAAAAATGAGTATTATAAAAGTTGTTTGATATAAAAACAATCAATTTAAAAGAGTTATGTAGATGTTTGTCTGCAGCAATACTGAAAATACTTTTTTCTCAATATAAATTTTAAATAATTCCAAACATATTAATTGTATATTTTAAAATAATACATCACTACTAGTATTTTCTTAAATGAACATAAATATAAAAAGTCTTTTTGTTTGTTTGTTTGTTTGTTTGTTTGTTTTGTATTTAGTAGAGCTTAAAATCTGGCTCTTACTGTGGTACAGGCCCAAAATAAGAACAATTTTTACACATTGGAGTTCATTGTAATAAGGCTGTATTTCAATGACCCTCACATCACCAAAGGATTTTACCTCCATCATAGCTAAGCTGAGAGTTATAGTTCTGCTGCACCAAGAAATGAATTGTAGGCATGATTTTTGGATACAGACTTCCTTCTATGGTCAAAGCTATTTGACTTGAGTGAGTGACTTTATTCTCAGCCCACAAAGAACAGGTTACATTCATTTAAGAAATGGTGTGTGTATTAAGATGGGCTGTCCATAAAGTCACTCACCAACTGTTTCAATGAACAGTTGCTTGGAGGGTGGTACAGACATTAGGTGTGGGTAAGAATCTGGTTCACTGGCTGTGATAATTGGGAAAAGTATTCCTCTCAGAGAAAGAGTAACTTATAAAGTCCTCTTCTTCAAACTTGATACAATAGTTACAAATGTCAAGCAAAGCATTCAGTCTCACTCTTTGTTGTTCTCTTACAAGCCACCTCCCAATTTAATTGTCTGTATTTCTTTTGGCTGTATAGATACTTTTGAAATATGTAAGCTGTTCTGAAAACCATAGCATAGTGTAAAGACATGAAATAAACAAAACTACTAATAGCCTGAGATAGGAGAAGCAAGATTTCAAGATCATTATGTTGTACACAACAAGACACTGCCACATACAAACAAGCTGAAAGTGTATATGGATTGTACAATATTGGACCTGTTTCTCCAATTACCAAATTAGAGAGACCATTGGATGACAGTCAATAAATTTCTAATTCCTCATATTTTTTTATTTCAATCGATTAGGATATGTTGCAAATATTAATTTTCATATTAAGATATTAAGAAAAAGTAATTGTTACTTCCTGTTGTTTTTGTTGTAAGAGGTGGAATTAGGTTTGTGTGGGTTTGTTGAAAGATTACTTTCTTGCTTATTCTAGGGTGTAGTTTTGCTTCTTATGTTGGTGTTTTCCATCTATTATCCTTTGTAGGGCTGGATTTGTGGGACTATATTGTGTAAATTTGGTTGTCATGAAATATCTTGTTTTCTTCATCTATGGTAATTGAGAGTTTTGCTGGGTATAGTAGCCTGGGCTGCAATTTGTGTTCTCTTAGGGTCTGTATGGCATCTATCCAGGATCTTCTAGCTTTCATAGTCTCTGGTGAGAAGTCTGGTGTAATTCTGATAGGCCTGCCTTTATAGGATACTTGACCTTTTCCCTTACTACTTTTATTTTTTTTTTCTTTGTTTAGTGCATTTGGTGTTTTGATTATTATGTGACGGAATTTCTTTTCTGGTCCAGTCTATTTGGAGTTCTGTAGGCTTCTTGTATGTTCATGGACATCGCTTTCTTTAGGTTAGGGAAGGTTTCTTCTATAATTTTGTTGAAGATATTTACTGGCCCTTTAAGTTGGAAGTCTTCACTCTCTTCTATACCTATTATCCTTAGTTTAGTCTTCTCATTGTGTCCTGGATTTCCTGGATGTTTTGAATTAGGAGCTTTTTGCTTTTTGAGGTTTTTTTTTTTTTTTTTTTTTTTTTGACTATTGTATCAATGTTTTCTATGGTATCTTCTCCCCTGAGATTCTCTCTTCTATCTTCTATCTCTTGTATTCTGTTAGTGATGCTTGCATCTATGATTCCTGATTTCTTTCCTAGGTTTTGTATCTCCAGGGTTGTCTCTCTTTCTGATTTCTTTATTGTTTCTATTTTCATTTTTAGATTCTGGATGGTTTTGTTCATTTCCTTCACCTGTTTGATTGTGTTTTCCTGTAGTTCTTTAAGGAATTTTTGTGTTTCCTCTTTAAGGGCTTCTAGCTGTTTACATGTGTTCTCTTGTATTTCTTTGAGGGTGCTATTTATGTCTTTCTTAAAGTCCTCTATCATCATCA
This sequence comes from Montemys delectorum, assembly GCA_019843815.1. Taxonomy (NCBI): domain Eukaryota; kingdom Metazoa; phylum Chordata; class Mammalia; order Rodentia; family Muridae; genus Montemys; species Montemys delectorum. Next base: position 19,541 of record JADRCD010160392.1, on the reverse strand, counting down.
TGAGAAATGATTTTAGATCTGAATCTTGCTTTTCCGGTGTGATAGTGTGTCTAGGACTTGCTATGGAGGGAGAATTGGGTTCTGATGATGTCAAGTAACCTCTGTTTTTGTTGTTTATTTTCTTACTCTTGCCCTCCCCCCTGCCCTGCCATCTGGTTACGTCTAGTGCTACCTGCCCTTGCTAAATCTGATTGGAGCCTGTCCTTTCTGTGATCCTGGTTGTGTCAGAACTCCTCAGAGTCAAGCTGTCTCTGTGATCCTATGATCCTGGGCTTGTTAGAGAGCCTAGGAGTGGAGCTTTCTTTGGGTGTTGTTGGACTGGCTGCAGAGCCAAGGTCTGCTCAAGGCACTGCCTGCCCAGACAGACAGGAAGCAACCCAAGCCACTGGGCTGGTGGAGTTCCTGTGTGCCTGGGTCCTGCTTATCCCAGTTACTCCCTGTGTTGGGACAGATGTTGTGTCCTCCTCACCTCTGATCCTGGGCATGTTAGAGCGCCTGGGAGTGGAGCTTCCTCTGCACGTTGTGGGACTGGCTGCAGAGCTTGCGCCCAAGGTCTGCTCAGGGCACTGGCCAGCTCAGACAGCCCTATCTCCTTTCTTCAAGGAGACTGTGCTGTGTTACACTACTATATTAACAACAGCAAACAAGAGTATTTAAAGAGCTCATGGTATGTCTCAGGAACTCTGCTAAGTATTTTAGAATCAATGTTTCAGTTAATTGTGACAGAATACCTATTAGTAGTTATTACTGTTATGCACATATTGCAAATGAAAAAAAACCACTGAAGCTTATAGGGCTTATGTGATTCCTGAGACCACAGACAGACCTGGTAAAGGAAAAGACAAAGGTCTGTGATTCTGGGCCCTTAAGCTCTATGCAGTAACCTTTACATTAGAAAGGCTGGTTTTAATGCATAATCTGAGTTTTACAAACCAATCATAATAGACCAAGAAAAAACTCCCCTCTAATCAAAAAAGCTTTGTAAATCAGATATGTCGTAAGTGCACATTAAGCTTCATAAATCAGACACATTCTTGAGAATGCATTAAGCAGGATGTTAGGTTCATCTTTTAAACATCAGGGAGCCTGGGGGCTTAGTTGGTTCTCAGTGACAATCCCTCTGTCTTCATCCTCTTGCAGTCAAAAAAAAAAAAAAAATGAGAACATCTGCATTAGAAATGATTTAGAGGTAGTGTTTTTTTATAGCCATTAATGCAAGAACAAGAATTTTATAGAACCCGTTGTTGTGGTGGTCTGAGTGGGACTGGCCACTATAGTCTCACAGATTTGAGTCCTTGGTCTCCACTTGGTGGAACTATTTGGAAAGTGTGGAATTGTTGGAGGAGATGTGTTACTGGTGCTCAGAACTGAGGCATCAAAAGTCCACTCATTCTCAGTTGGCCCTTTCTGCCTAGTGTTTATAGATCAGATGTAAAGTCCCAGCTAATGCTCCAGTGCCATGCCTGCCTCCCTGCTGTCATGCTCTGTGCTGGGATGGCTCAGGGCTCTGAATGGTAAACCACAAATTAAACAATATCTTATTAAGTTCTCTTGGACATGCTTTTGTGTCTTAGCAATTGAGAAGTAGAACAGGAACATTACTTTGAATCAGAACTCAAACAAGTGACACTACATGTTGGCTAATTTCCATTTCCAAATTAACTGAAATGCTTGATTAGAAAGTCCTGCAAGTATGTTTTGGGGAGAGCCAATGATTAAATAAAGCAAAAGGACTCATCATGTATTGGAGACAACACCATCCCACTGTTTGGGACCTGTGCAGAATCAGGGGAAATGGAGAATGGCAAGAGTACAAGTAGTCCCTTCCTTTGCCCCTGGCTTACCATGCTGTAAGCTTTACTATTCCTTTAAGCCAACCCCACTATGCTATGAAGAACCTGATAAAGCATTGAGCCCAAACAAATCTCTCCATCTTGTATGTGTCATTGTAATGTGGAAAACAACCAAAGCACATGATATTTTAACTAACTACTCTTTTTTTTTTAAAAAAAAAATCTTTCCAGTGTTGGAAAATAAGCAACCATAAAACAACCACAGAACCACAGTGGTTTTCCTGTATTATATCCTGTTTGCCAAGATAAAGGTATGACCACATTTTGTCTTACTTATAGATTTTTATTTATCTTTAAGACGTGAGTCTTACAATACCAATCTATCATTTTTAATTCCAATCAATATATGATTCTCTTTATTATTAAATCTTTCAGTGAAGATATTTCTGACTCTAAATAGTGTTTCAAAAACAATTACATAACAAATTTATTGAGGCAGCACAATCCAAATTTTGAAAGTAACTAGAGTGTGTGTTTTTTATATGTATACACATGTGTGCAGATAATTTAAAGGTATTTATTACATAAGTGACTTACATTTGAAAACTTTAGACTCTGCCTTCACAAAACCTATAATTTAGAATTTCTATGAAGCAGCTAATTTGCAGCAGCTAAGAAAATCTGGAGCTAGCTATGGTTTCAAGTGATCCAGGCAAAATCAAATGTGATTATGTAATTATCCTTTAAAGATTTATGCATATGCCAGAGTGTTGTCCTTTCCCAGAAAAAGTACTTCTCAGGCCAGTGGGATCTGAACTGACAGCGAGGCCATTACATTGTCAATTACAGAGGAACCAAAAAGAAAAAGAAAAGAAAAGGAGACAGGACAAACGCCATCTTCTACATTTTTCAGAACTCATAAAGTCAAATGTAAAACTAAGGAAGTTTTTAGTCACGTTTCTTATTTTTATATAAGTATAGTCTCCCTGTGACTCTACTAAAATAAAATAAAAAAGCCTTCTATATTCATACTGCCACAACTATACAATTTTTGCCTTCCAGAAAGATTTGTCCAAAAGCTTCCTTCTTATGAATTATTTATTTTTAAACTCAACTTTTCAATTGACTTTAAAAAAGAAAAAAAAAAAAACTACTTAAAGTAGAGACTGGCTTGAAAAGCCATGAGTAGACTTCTCCTTTTGTGGACATAATGATGGTAATGGTTTATAAAACCAGGAATGCTTTGAAATGCGCTGGCTGGGCTCAAATCACTTGTCATTTAGAACAGGAGATTCATTCATTTCACATTTATCTGATTCTCAGTTCTAATAACACTGCTGAGTAAGAACTGTCCTCATGAGGAAACAGAAAACGGCTGAGTCAGGGTGAGTGTCCAGATAAAGTGCAAGCACAAGGATGCTTCCTCCATTTCCTTTCCCATTCCCAGAGTCTAGATGCCTCTCATGCAGAGTGCAGCCATTATCTTTTCTCTGTGGTTCGTCTTCCATAGTTTTAGTGACCCACATGTCATTTGTGATTTGAAAATATTAATTGGATATTTCCAGAAATAAACAATTCTTCTTTTAAATTATGTAGTATTCTGAAATACTACACAGTGAAATCTCGCCTGTCTTAATTTTCCTAGCATGAGATGTCACACTGTGTCTATCTCAGGCTCATGGTCACCCAATAGTCCCAGCTATCAGATCTGACTAGAGGTATCTCGATGCTATGTTTAAGTATTCCATACATTCTTTAAAAATAGGTTCGCTGTGCAAGAGTAAGAACAGAAATTGAGATCCAATGAGATGATATAAAGTGTTCCCTTTGGGTGAGAAGATGAAACTGTAAAACTGACATTTTAAAGACACATGCTAACAAGGAGTCTCTTGCCTTGCCTAGTTTACCAATTACTCTTTATCCCAAGTACAAGAATACCATAGTAAACATAAAGTGCAGTACTATCCATGATGCCAAACATCCCTGGAGGGCTTAGCACACCTTCCCTATGAAGCAGGATGGCTACTGAGTATGTGTTAGTAAATGTGCACCCAGCCTTTTGAGAGTGTAAGAGGCTTCAGTGAAATAATCTCACACCTGTCTATTCATCACAGCTGTACTTTAGGGAACAAACATTTGTTTTCCTCTCTGTACTATCCTCTACTTTGTTAATCTTTTGTCCTTGTTATTTCTTAATCCTGATTTTTATCCTGCCTGGATAGATGTTTTCCTTTAAAAAAAAACACAACAAAACACACACACACACATACACACACACACACACACACACACACACACACACAAACATAGAGCACATTTCTTCTATGCAAGCAATTTCCCCACTGCTCCCAGAAGCCCCAGATTTTTGCCTGTCACTTCAGAAGGCAGATAATAATCCAGTGTCTATGTAAATAGCACGGTACACAAAACAGGACAAGGAAGCAGTGAACCGTGAATAAGACAAGCACAACAATGGAACTCAAAAGAAACACAGTTATTAATTCACACAGTGAGGATTACTGCCTTGTGTAAAGATATTTTTTAATGAGGGCAGATAAACAGCACTTTAAAAATATATGCCAGTGTAACTCTGGGTCATTGATTTTTAATGATTTCCCTGGGGTGTATGTTTGCTTACAACATTCTTGTTTGAGTTGAGGTAGGATGTTTGCATTACATAGGCTGATGGAGGCAGAGGGTTATGCTGCTTCTTACAAACAAAAGACATTAATGTGTTACACATTTTTATTTACACTGAGATCATGAATGCATCTAATTTCCCAAAAATAGAAGGAAGAAAATTCTAAAATCTATAAGGCAAGAATATAAGAATCTGCCCATGTCTCACTCAGCATCACCTTGCTGTGTTTGTGTGTGTTTATGTCTGTGAGTGATTGTACACATTTGTGGGTGTATTTGTGTGTGTATGTGTGTATATGTGTATGGATTTGTGTAAATACATTTGTGTATATGTGTGTATTTGTGTGTGTGCTTGCATGTATATTTTTGTGTGTATGTTTATATATGTGCATTTGTCTATATATGTATGTTTTGTGTGTTGTTTGTGTGTATGTGTTTGTATATGTGTGTGGGTCTATGTGGTTATGTTTGTGTATATGTGTTTGTGTATATATGTATATATATATATATATGTGTGTGCGTGTGTATGTGTGTATGTGTTTGTATATATTTGTGTCTGTATATGTTTATGTGTGTATGCATGTGTGTTTTTGTGTCTTTGTGTTTGTGTCTCTGCATGTGTGAGCATGTGTGCTTTTGCTTGTGTGTGTGTGCACTGTGAGTGTTTGAAGATTATATTTTAATTTGCATAACATATAACACGCTTATTAGACTCAATGAGTTATTTGTAACAGTTGATAAGAATAGATACTTCACTGATTTTTTGTAATCATTATATTACAAAATAGCTAGATATTTTTCTATTTCCTTGTAGCATTTGTTTTAATTTCATTGTCAACTGGTTCTCAGGATTAAGCAAGAGTGTAGTTGCTCAGCACCCTCAAATATGAATGTGTTTTCTGGATTGGGGTCAGGGACCTGGGAAGCCATTTTGTATTACCTGAACCACATGGAAGGTTTGTAAAAATTAGCCACACACAGATGTGTTTCAAACAGCCATCTTTCATTCAATTCCTTTGTTACTAGCCAAGAGGTAGGATAAGTAAGGTAAAACCCCTCCCACAAGTTTGTCAGCAACTTGGACCAATCAGCAACTTATTCTTCAGTCTCTGGAGGCAGGACTTCCGATGTAACTGGAACCAGGAGAGAGGCGTGGCACAGGAGCTATTGGGAAAACTATAAGTTTAGATACTCTGCCCTAAATCCAGTGAGATGTAAGAATCCTAATGAGATCTGACTCTGAATTCCTTTATACAAAAATCCCAAACAAAGACAACTATGCAGTTAATAGATGAAGTAGTATTCATATATGTAGCCAGGATTTCTTTCCTTGGTATATAAAAAAGTTGTAGTTCCAGTTTAGAAGATACAGCAGATATGGTGTATATCTCATATATTCTGAATAAAAATCCATCAGTATTTAGGAAAATAGTACATGTACAATATTTTAAACAATAGTTTTATTATTATACATATACAACAAAGCAAGCAAAATCAGGAGATAGTTGTTACTGAAAATATAATGTTGATTACATTTCCCCCCCAAAAGAGTACATGATATGTTACATAAAAGAAGTTCCTGAGTGGAGAGTTGGGAAGGAGGCAGCAATGGGAACCTGTAGGGAAACATTTTTGTTGTTCACAGATAGAGATAGATAGATGATAGACAGACATACAGACAGACACAGACAGATAGATTATAGACAGACAGATCAATTATAGACAGACAGATAGACAGATTTGCTGTGTAAAGAAAGAAATGGTGAAAACAGTAAACAGTCTTGGCTCTGTCTAGCTTGAAGTATTTTAGTGAGCTCCACAGTTCAGTGATGTTCCTGAGGTTTCTGGTAGTTAGCTCTACATTGATTGAAGGAAGGGAATGTTGGCCTTGCAGGTAAAATTTTAAGGAGGCACTCAACAGCTGTTGGATGAGATAATTTTGTGGGAGCCATAACATATAAATATATTAAATTAATACTTGAATTACAAGTATTAATTTATAGTCATAGCAACCAGTTACACAACTGTTTGCTATAATTCAGAGTCATGATCTCAGTTCATATCTGACCTCTCTGGAAGGATTTTACCCATAATAACTCCAGTAACTGCAAAATTGAATAACTACAAGCCTCAACTAAAACATGTCACCTGATACCTTCAAGGCAAAGTTTGTGTTTTGGGGTGTAATAAGAGAGAGAAATTGCAGAGATACATCTGTATCTAAAAACTAGACGTTCTTGGCTCTGTTTACATGCAGTTGGCATAAGATGAGTGATTCATATCTCTTCTTCAGCTCTAAGCTTTCTCTCTACTGAAAAACTGGGCCCTTATACAAGTAACTGTTGATTATTCTGGGACAGAGCCATGCATGGAAAGCCCACATTGTCTGATAAAAGAAACTAATTTGAAGTGAATATTTTAGGAAATAAGTGAAAGGCAAAGTACTTTAATTCTGTGTGGCTTTTAATAACTGTCTAATGTACATTGAAACAACCAAATACTACCACGATTGGGGAAGTTTTACTCACATAAATACATTTGCAAGGACAGTTTAATAACATTTGCAATTAAAATTATTCCATGGCACTGGAAGGATGGCTCTCAATTACATGTAGATCATTGGATTCATTTAGTTCATATGACTTGTAAATTTGAGAGTTTGTGCTTCTAAAAATAAAGTCACGATATCCTTCCTGAATACACAACTCTATTAACAACTTCCTTAATCAAAATTATCAACAGTAAGTATATTTGATTACAGTTGCAATATATCATGCCTTTTTAACATTGCAACTATTTTCTGTACTATCACTTTGAAACTTCCAGCTCTTGCTCCCATCTTCTATATTCAGTTTTAATATAACTTGGAGATGTGTTTTATTTCTTAACCCATGCATTACTTTTAACTCACAAGGAGCTATGGTGTGCCCAACAAAGGAGATATTACCAATAATTATTCACAAAACCAAACCAAACATTTTGTCAGTCCATCAGAGATTAACCACACCTAGAAAGGTACAGAAAGCCCAATGTCCAAGGACAAGTTTAGATTCTGAGAGGACAGTGCAGAAAAAGCAGTGATGAAATTTTGTGAGGGTTTTGAAACTCAGCAGCATGGAATGACTTGGATTTGCAATAAGCAGGAAAATGAAGATCTATGGTGGGCACTGTGATTTTGACAGACACAAAAAAATGTCAGTTCCATAGAGAAAAATACTGCCAGTTTTTCAGTATTATAAAATATGCAAATGCACTGAATCTAAGTTTAAACAGCTAAGTTTGAACAAACAATAAATATCTGCCTATTATGATTCACTTGTGTCTCTTTATTCTATGCTTGATATGTACTCACGACTCACAGGACCTGTGGGAGATGAGCAAGTGAGACCTGCACCTCCATGTGACTGAAGTTCATAAAATTATACTCCAATAACAAAAAAGCAACTGTTTCTTCTATTTCTTTGATGTAAATTAAATAACTAGTAGTTATTCTTCTGAAGGACTGGAGAAGTGGCTCAGTGGTCAAGAGCATTGTTTGTTCATGTAGAAGACCCAGGTTCTGTTCTCAGCATGCACATGATGACTTACAGCCATCTATAACTTCTTTCCAGAGCATCCAGTGCCCTCTTCTGTACTCTGTAGATTCTGAATACATGTGGCACATACAAGCAAAGGATCCATATGCATGAAATAAAAATAAAGCTTTAAAAGTTTTAAAAAATATTCTTGAGATTAATAAAGTCTTTGGGGGACTTTAACATACCAGGCATATATGAAGCATGGCATACATATGTGATGATTGGCAAACTTTCTGGAATAGACTCATCCTAAGACAATGACCTATAGTTACTATGTGCTACCAAGAATGGATTTATCCAGTATGGAAAATGAGCCTACTGAGTTCAGTGTATTGCTTTTCATATAGATGGTCAAATTGGTCAACCACTGGGGACGTTTTCCCAGGGCAAAGTGGAAGAAGAGAAGAAAATGAGTGGAAGATAATAGAGGGAGTGGAAATGGAGAGAAGGGGAGGAAAAAAGAAGGTGGGGGGAAGGGAGGAGGGGAGAGAGGACAGAAATGACAGGAAAGAGAGGGAGGAGGGGAGAGAGGAGAGAAAGGACAGGAAAAAGAAGGAGGAAAGAAAGGATTTTTGTTTTCCCTCAGTCAAGAATTAACAATATTGTTGTGATTTTAGCCACGTAAGAGAGATCTGTATTGTATCAGAGTATTATAAAGAATGCATAATCAAAGGAAGACCTAAAAAGCAGAGCATTATGGGAGCAATTAGAGAACTGTTGTTTTTTGTTTTTTCAAGGAAAATGAGGTTCTTGTTTTGTTTACTATATTGTAATTATCTTATACATTCATATTTAATTTATGTGCATTTGTGAGATACTTATGAGAAATCAAGTGAGTGCTATATATGCAGAATAATTTTATTAGAGCATAAGGGAAGGGTATTTCATCTGATATGAAGAAGAACATACTGATAGATTTATCCAGTATGGAAAATGAGCCTATACAGTAGAGGCATTCAGATTCAATCAAATGTCAAATTATGAAATATAACACTGAGACCCCAGAGATCCTTAATTTAGAGAAGGTTATTCTGAACTGGAGACAATATTTACTTTAAGGAAAGAATATGCCAAAATAAATGTGCTTCATTATGGGAATTTGTAGTGTTCCTATAATCCTATTTTCAGAAAAGCGACTCTGTTCCTCCTATAACCAAAGCTAATGACCTCATGTATGCAATATTGGTAACATTATATATCCAGTCATATCTTGTCAGGTATGATTTAATTCTGAAAGCTCATTGAGGGGATTTTCAGCTCCTGCTACTAAAGGAAATCAAAATATATTAATTCCAAAATCTAGAAACAAACCCAACACCTCTTGTGAATTTTGAAATTCTTTATTGATTTAAGTTTTACTGCATAATGATGAGAAAAGATACATAATTTCAATTTACCTGAATTTGTTAACATTTAAAATCACAATTTCAGTAAATAGAATTACATTATATTCTTCTTTCCCTTTTGTAGGCCAACTCCTCCCAGAGTCTCCCTCCCCCCAAATACCTGTCATACCTTTTGGGGTTTTTTAAAATCATATTCTTTAAAATTTATAAAATATTGTAACAGTAAAAATGACTATTATAAAAGTTGTTCGATGTAAAACAACAATCAACTGAACAGACTTAAGAATTTTGAAGTTTCAAAAGAGAATTTCCTATTAACTAAAGAGGACTCAACATGAGCATTTGTAAAACAAAAAGCTTTTGGCCCAATTACCCAAAATGTATCTTCCAATTAAAATAGCTTGATATAAAGATTATTAGGAACATATAGTGTAAGATCATGCAAATTATACTGAAATTAGTATGAAGCTGTCAAAATACATTTTAAAGAGCTTTTGTTTACAGGGCATAGAATTATAAGTTAGTCATACTGGATAGTAAAATCACGTAAAGCCACTTTCAAAAGGCTTATTACCATAAATGAGATAAGCTAATTAGTTAGATAAATGCATTGATGGATACTTAGGTATTTTAAAGTAAAAGGTGACATTATCAGTTTTACCATCTGAGAATTAATACCTTGTGAAGGTTGTATTATTCAGGGTTTGTTAGAGAACAAACATGACAGAGACAGAGGTAGAAAAGGAGACATGAAACGTTATTGTGAGATATAGGTCCTCACCTTTACAGACTGAGACAGTTCCATCTACTTCTAGGGGGCAGGGCTGAGAGACAAGATAATCAGTAGCGAAATTTCTGTAGAGTTTTGTGTTAAAAAGCAGAGGGCCAATGTCTCAGTTATATCCCATGTAGGTGGAGAAAGAGAACTCTTTCCTGCTTAGTCTTTTGCTCATGCAGTACTTCAGATTGGACGATGTTCACAGATCCTATGAAAAGTTTGCTTTCCTCAGTCTACTCCCTTGAACATTATTCTCATTCAGAAACATCCTCTTAGACAGAGAACTCACGATGCAGTTAAGCTAACATATAAAATGAACTCTTTCAGCTGTAGACAGTCATTGAGAAATCAGACTACTTGGGATGTCCTTCCTGAGTGGTAGCGGAAAGCCATGGAAGTTTTTCTTGTATTGGCATTCTGGCTCTGACAACCTCCAGAAGGCATAACAAAGAACTCCTATGATTGCAATTCCACTCCAAAGACACTGAACTTACAGAGACTTCTCACATAGTCTTCTCTGAGACCTTTATCATGTCAGGACACCAGAGTTGTGACCAATGAACCACAGGTTGTCGTTTCTAATTACTTTCTCAACTTGGCTAATTCTCTAGATAACTTCTCAAATTAAGAATGTGTCATGATTATAGCTAACTGTAACTCCAAATGCAACTGTATTTGAACATAGAACTATTAAAGAGATTATTTAATATTAAATAAGGTCATAGAGATGGTGCTCTATCCAGTCAAGACCTTTAAACTAAGAGGAGTAAATATTATATCTGTCCCTTCATATGAATATACAACAAAGGATAAGTCATTAAAGGACACAGGGAGAATGGGACTATTCACAGGCAAGGAAAAAGGAAGTTACCAGAAAGCAATCTGAAAGTCTCTACTTTAATTAAACTAACCTAGAGGTTGAGTCAGTAAATGTCTGTTGTTGGAGCTACATAGTCTATAATGTTGTGTTATGGAATCCAGGTTAACTATTATAACACATTTAATACTGCATACTCAACAACACAGTTTTATATTCAAGAACCTCCATATAAAACCAGATATGATGAACCTAAGAGAAGAAATAGTGGGAAGGAACCTTGAATACATTGGCACAAGGGGAAATTTCCTGAACAGAACACCAGAGGTTTATGCTTTAAGATCAAGAATTGGGACCTTAAAAAATTGAAAAGTTTCTGTAAGGCAAAAGACTCTATCAATAGAACAAGATAGCAATCCACAGATAAGGAAAAGATCTTTACCAACCCTACACTCGATAGAGTTCTTATATCCAAAATATACAAAGAACTCAAGAAGAAAGACTCCAGAGAATCAAATAACATTATTATAAATGGGGTACAAGGCTAAATGGAGAATTCACAACTGAGTAATCTTAAATGGCTGAGAAGCACTTAAAGAAATGTTCAACATACTTGGTCATCAGAGAAATGAAAATCAAATCAATCCTGAGATTCTACCTCATATCAGTCAGAATAGCTGAGATCAAAAACTCAAGTGACAGCAGATGCTGGAGAGGATGTGGAGAAAGAGGAATACTTCCCCATTGCTGGTGGGATTGTAAGCTCTGAAATCAGTCTGGTGGTTCCTTAGAAAAATGGAAATAGTTCTACCTGTGGACCCAGCTATATCACTCTTGGGCATATACCCAATAGATTCTCCAACATATAATAAAGACACATGCCCCACTATGTTCATAGCAGACTTGTTTATAATAACCAGAAGCTGGAAACAACGTAGATGTCCCTCAACAGAGGAATGGATACAGAAAATGTGGTACATTTACACCATGGAGTACTACTCAGCTATTAAAAACAATGATTTCATGAAATTCACAGGCAAATTGATGGAACTTGAAAATATCATCCTGAGTAAGGTAACCCAGTCACAAAAGAACACACATGATATGTACTCACTAAGTGGATATTACCAAAAAAGAATCTCAGAATACCCATGATATAATGCACAGACCATATGAAACCCAAGAAGAAAGAAGATCACACCAAAGTGTGGAATCTACAGTCCTACCCAGTAGGGGGAAGAGAATAATCTCTGGGAAGTGAAGGGACACAAGAGGGGGAGGGAAAAAGGGGGGACACTTCAGATATGGGATGAGATGGGGGAGAAGTACAGAGGGTCAGGAATTTGAAAGCAGTTGTATAGCAGTGGTGGAGGAGGAACTTGGGGCAGCTACTAGACAGTCTCAGATACCAGGGACCCAAGAGGTTCCCAGGAACCAGCAAGGAAGACATTAATTATTGCTTCATTTTTTTTAAATATGATCTTATCCTACAGATTTACTTGTGTTACCTCTTCTGGGCTGTCATTGGCAGGGTGCTTTTCTCTGGACACATTGAATGCACTTTCCTGCTGCATTGTGGCCCCATGGTTTCTGCTGAAAGGTAAGCTTTTAGTCCTGTTGGGAATCATTGGTAAGTGACTCACATTTAGCTCACATTTCACTTGCTGCTCTCAAGAGTTTTTTCCTTGTCTCTGACCTCCAGCATTTTCCCTGTGTCTCTGTGTTTATTCTATTGGAAATTCATTGAATTCCTTCTGCGTGTTGTGTTTTTTTTTTTATTAGGAACTTTAGGAAATTGCTTTCAACCACAAATTCTGTATTTAACAAAGCTGTCTTTCAAAATCAAAGGCAAAATACCAATTTCCCCAGATAAGCTGAAGATTTGTCTCTAGGGGGACTAAGGTAGCCAATAGAATGTGTCAGCCAGCTCGGCCCTGTATTATAGAGACCTGATGTGTGCACTTGTATCAGATTTGTCCTTTAGTATAGAGACCTGAAGTGTGCATGTGTATCAGCCAGGTCCTACAATGTGGAGAGCTGATGTGTGCATGAGTGTCAACCAGGCCCTATATTATAGAGATGTGATGTGTGCATATGTGTCAGCCAGGTCCTGTAGTATTGAGACCTGATGTGTGCATGTGTATCAGCTGGTCCTATATTATAGAGATGTGATGTATGCATGTGTGTCAGCCAGGTCCTGTAGTACTGAGACCTGATACATGC
>JADRCD010160391.1:0-19843 GCA_019843815.1 Montemys delectorum | reverse complement strand
AAAAAAAAAAAAAAAAAAAAAAAAGAATGTCAGTTCCAAGGATAATTTTGCTTGCTAAGAGAAATTGAGTTTGTTTAGTGTGTGTGTGTGTGTGTGTGTGTGTGTGTGTACCAGAGGAGACTAAAAGAGTTGGAGTTCCAGGTGTTGTGAGCACACAGCCCAAGTGCTGGGAACTGAGCTTCCTACAAGAACAGTAAGCACTCCAATTTATGTTGAGTCCTGAGTCGTATTTTTTAAAAATATATATATATATTTTTGCAGAACTTGATAGGAACCACCTCCTTATTCACAGAAGGTCCATGCTGACCTAAAATAGCATGGTCAGGCATTTGCTAAGTGGCCAATGGCTACCTAACGCAGTTTCTCTGTTCCATTCACTGTGTTCATCTCTTTCTACAGGTTTACCGACACATAGAAACTATAACTCGATAACGATCCAGTCTTCCTGTTTTCATTTCTTCAGTGACCACACAGAGACATATCCACACACACCTGAATACCATGTGTAACCACAAAAACACGAACATATATGCACATATGTCACATATACACATGCAACAACAGCAATTTAAAAAAAAAGGAGAACAGGTGGCCTTGGAAGCCAGCCCCATGTTGTTTCCTTGAGATTGGGTACTCATACTGCCACTCCAGGCAGGCACCATATCTGTACTTAATAAAAGAAAGAGAAAGTAATACAGCCAGCCAGACCAGTCACCGTTCGGTCACATGAATGCACAGCCCTGCCTCCCATCAACCTCAATAGCTACTGGACAATGAGTACTTTTAATTTTCTTGTCCTCAAGTCATGAAGATTTAATGTTCCCAGCACCTGTAGTAAAGGCAAGAAAGAAAAAGCCACTAGGAACCAGTGTCAGGATATTCTGTGGTTATCTGCCACAGATCAGTCAACTGATAGTCCTTTCATTAAGAATAGTCCTTTCATTAGGCCATATGAAAACCTTCCTGAATCTGAAGAGATCTGAGAAGAGAAACACTCTCTTGCTTTAGAGATAAAATAGAGACTTGGTTACCTCTGGGGCCTGAAGACTATTCAGTAGTTTCATTAGGTATGTGATTATTTGATTCACTAATTCAAAGCTCTCCATTCTTGACCTCTCAAAGTACCATACAGTACAATAAAACTACAAGATAGAGCCAGAGAGAAGGCTCAGCAGGGAGGTGTGCTTGCTGCCAGGCCTGACAACTTGAGTTCAATCCCTGGGACCCATGTCCCAGAAAGAGAGAACAGTTTCCATAACTTATCCTCTAGTCCCTACATATGTGCCATGTACACACACACACACACACACACACACACACACACCAGATAGATAGATGGAGAGAGAGAGAGAGAGAGAGAGAGAGAGAGAGAGAGAGAGAGAGAGAGAGAGATTAGGTTAGATAAATAACTGTAATAAAAAATATACAGGATTATGGGTTAGAAATACAGCTCAGGTAGTGGAATGCTCGTTTAGTGTGCACGAAGCCCTGATTTCTATTCTCAGCTCCACATAAGCATGGTGATGCATGCCTATAATCCTAGCACTAAGCAGGTAGAAGATTAAGGTCATCTTTTACTACATAGTAAGTTCAAGACTAGGAAACCCGAAACCCTATCTCCAAAATATTCTATGTACACAAACACACAGAGAGACATACAAACACTGACACACACACACACACACACACACACACACACACACACACACACACACGGGAATCACTGGCCATGCCACGCCCCATCCCAGTCTTCACCAGAAACCTTTGTCTCCTTTGTCTCCCCAGTTCTAGGAAGAATGTTAATGCCTCTTATTCACAATTGGTTTTAGGTAGGTCAAGAAAAAAAAAAAGACTCAATAAATAAGGGAAGAGCAAAATATCAGCAACTGATAATGGTTCGCTTTACCCAACCCATTTGGATCATCTATCTCTAAATTAATCTGAGATCTACTAGGTTGATGTAAAAGAATCACTTGAACATGCTGTGGGTATTTCACAATACAGCCACAAAACTTCCCTAGACAGAATACACTACAAGACTATAGGTTGTGCTTATTTTTATAAACACATTTACAAAGCACTTGGCAAGTGCGTGGAGACCACCCCGTTTAGTTCTGCCTCCCACTACAACACACACTTTCTACACCAGGACCCATAATGGCAGTGGCTCAGAGATCCCAGAAAAGCCTCCAGATCCCAGGTGGTAGGGAGGAGACATTGCAGCATGGTGAATGTGCACAAGGAGTGCAAATGTGGTGCAATCCTGTGCACCTGTGACCTGAACTATGTGTACACCCTCAAAGGTCCAGGTCACGGACATGTTGACTAGCGTGTAAGAGAATGATAGAGGAGAGGGCCCTTCTATACCATTTTTAAAGCTAATCTAAGGACATTTTCCTCTACTACAGTCTTTTAGGTGATCCAGGGCTTGTTTCATAATAAGAAATAACTCCTTTCACACACATTTTCAAAGTTCTTTTAGGTGCTGGAGAGATGGCTGAGCAGTTAAGAGAACTGACTGCTCTTCTGGAAGCCCTGCTTTCAGTCCCCAGCACCCCCATGGCAGCTCACAGGTGTCTGTTACTCCAGCTTCAGGGCTTCTGACACCCTCACACGAACATATATGCAGGCAAAATGCCAATAGATGTTAAATAAAAACAAACAACATTTTAAAAGTTCTTTTAAATTTACGTTTTACTATTATTTACTTATGAGCGTGTACCTGTGTATGTGTATTACAACGAAAGAAAGAGAGAAAGCATGTGTTATGACTTCCGTGTATTGTATATGTATATGTATGTATGACTCCTTACAAGAGTCATTTGTCTCCTTCCGTCACTTGGTTTTAGTGATCAAACTCCACTGTCCAGCTTAATAGCAGGTACCTTTCCCCACCATCTTGCCAGTCCATTTTTGGTTCGCTTTTGTCTTAAGTTTTTGTTATTTGTTTGTTTGTTTGTTTGTTTTTCAAGACAGGATTTTTCTGAGTATCCCTGACTATCTTAGAACTTACTCTATAGAAAACCAGGCTGGCCTTGAACTCAGAGATCTGCCTGCCTCTGCCTCATAAAGTGCTGAGATCAAAGGCATGTGCCACCATCACCTAGCTGCTGTCCCTTCCTCCCCAACACCTTCCTTTTTTTTTCTTAATTTTTTCTGATTTTTTTTTAATTACATGTATTTATTGTCAGGGGCAGGGATGATATGTACCACAACATGAATGCAGAGGCAGAGGCCAACTTACAGAACATCCGAGAACTGGTTCTCTCCTACTAGCACGTGGCTTCTAGAGATGGAAACTGGGTCAACAGATTTTAATAGCAAGCACCTTTACCTGCTGAGCCATCTCTCCAGTCTTTTTATTTTATTTTTCCACCTTGCACTTCTAGATCCCCAGAGGGAAGCATGACAGCGTCTGTCGGTTTCTCTGGCGGCTCCGGCAGCGAGCAACTCCTCTCGGCCCACACCGGGCTCGGTGGCACATGCCATCAATAGTCTTTAGCTCTTTTCATAGAGCCAACAGATTTTTATTGAGCATCTACTTAGGAGCTGATGTTCTACATATTGGAATATTGGAAGTCTGTACTATGGTGAAATATCCCCACATTACAAGGTAGCTGCTACAGTTATATACATGTTTGTGTGCCTGTGTGTGTGCCTGTGTGCTTATGTGCACGTGTGTGTGTGTGTGTGTGTGTGTGTGTGTGTGTGTGTTCATGAGGGGGGTGAATACCTGGATAAAATGCATCTAGAGACTAGAGGTCGAAACTGGATGCTATTCCTTAAGCACTGTCTCCCATTTTCTTTCTTTCTCTCTCTCTCTCTTTCTTTCTTTCTTTCTCTCTCTCTCTCTCTCTCTCTCTCTCTCTCTCTGTCTCTCTCTCTTTCTTTCTTTCTCTCTCTCTCTTTCTTTCTTTCTTTCTCTCTCTCTCTCTTTCTTTCTTTCTTTCTTTCTTTCTTTCTTTCTTTCTTTTTTTAAAGACACAGTCTCTCATTGGTCTTAAACTTGCTAGGTAGGCTACAATGTGGTCAGAATGCCCCATCTCCGCTTCAGTTGTGCGATTACAGTCATATTCTGCCATGCCCTGCTTTTTCACATAGATCCTGAGAATTGAACTCAGAATGTGAGTCTGGCTGGGCAACCAGTTTACTGACTGAACCATCCCCAGCTCATTCATACACATAATATATTTTAAATTAAGAGATGAGACCCAGAGACAGCAAACCAACACCCCCTTGGAGTCACACAGCTCACCTGCAAAGCTGAGTGGGAGCAGCTGCCCTGCTCAGATCTGAAGGCCACACTTTTTGCCTAATAGCTTGCTGCCACACTCCTGGTAGGTGACCTAATCAGAAAGATCCATCCTGGGTACCGAGTGACATCTTTTTTGACACTATGATTCATGAACATCTGTGATAGTATTCCTAATTCTGGCTTGTTTGCTCCTTGTAAGCCTAATGGAATGTAGGCAGAATGCTTGAAACAAAAGCCAGAGGAGGTGTCCTGTCCCATCCTTTTTACACTGTCCGATAACAAGTGAAGTCACTCAGTAGATGATGCTTGATTCTGAGGTGGAGGCCCACTGGTAGGGTGCTGTCATGGAAGAGCCCTGGCTGGGATCCCCAAAACTGAGAAGTAAAACAAAAATGAGAGTGACAGTGACTAAGCACCTAAGATGACCACAGGGGACAAGGGCTGACAGATTCAACAAATGTGCACGCTCCCTGGCTTCAGGGATCATTCCTCTGGTAGAGCAATTAAGTTACTCTGCTAATTATCACAAGTAGCCCCGAGAAATGTGTCCAGACCAGACTGAAGGGTTTTACAGAGAAAACCACTATCTTCTTACCAATGCTGGTCTGCCAGGACAAGGAATAAACAGAAGCAAGCCTTAGTGCTTCCCTAGAAGAATCCAGCAAGACAAGAATGGGGAAGAGAAGAAGAAAGACAGCAGAGGAGCCTAGAAAGGTAGGAAAAAGAAGACTGTGGGAGCCAAGGGAAGGACAAGACCCTCGTGTCAGCTGGGGCCTACCTACAGTGAGGGAACAGGGTCAGGTAAGGCAGGAGGCTAGATGTTGGGTTCCATGTTCCTGAAGAGTCTACAGGCTCGTAAGGCACCAGGAATGTTTCTAGAAGGTTCCAAGTTTTAATAGGATTTTATTTCTTCCAGAATCCCTCTGAGACGAGTCTTAATATTATCCACTGCTTAGAAAAGGAGAATTACAGGCTCATGGAAGTCAAGGCACTCTGCCAAGTTCATACACCTGACCATTGAACACAAAATGGGCTTGTGTCCTGAAGCTATTGAGAAGTCACCAAGAGGTGGGAGCTGGGTTTTGAGATGAGACTCACCTCTGTTTATCCTAGTACCTCTGTTCACCTTTCTAGAGGATTCCCTGACAATATGCATAACTGATAAATATTTGTCTCTTTCTTGTGTGGAAATTTATATTGTTTGTTTACACACCTAATGATTACCTCCTCAGCGTATCAATAAAGCAATCAAATAATTGAAAGCCTCTGGGATGAAATAGATTATAAATGGAAATTTGTACTTAATGGACAATTATACTTAATGATCAATTAGCTTGGCTAATTTTGCTCTCCCACCTTTCCCTAATAACATTTTGTCAGAGATAAATAGAAGTACCAAAGACTAGAAAAATACAAATACAGAGGATGATACACACAGAAAACCTTGGGTCATCCTGAGTCTTAAGTTCATTTTGTTTGCAGGAAGCTATCCTAAGGAAATGATCACATGCAGATTTGGTACCCAGTCTGTTTCTACTTTTGAGTTTTTGTCTTCCATCCCTCAGAGTTATAGAAAACAGCCCAGATAGACGCTTAGGTAAGATAGTTCCCAGTTGGCTTTTATGCACATATGGTCACAGCCAACACCTCTGCTGATCTCACATGTCCTTGCCCCGCAAGGGTCCAGGACCTTTCCTGGCATCCCCAGTCTCCCGCCTTGTTTCATCCCTGTAGGCTCTGTTATCCCAGCCTTGTGAGGAGCCACCTTTTCTTTCGCTATCTCCAAACATCTCAGATGCTCTGCAAGTTTCAAAGTCTCCGTCATCTCCATCCTGCGTTGTGAGTTCCCTTGGGCCGCGCTTCCTGTCACTCACCTTCTCAGGAACAGGCTTTTGATAGCAAAGAGCCTGTTGCCTTGTATCCAGAAGGCGGATCTAAATCTGCACTGGAACCCTTGGAAAGTACAGGGAAGAAAGACACCTGTGGTTTTAAAAGAAATCGACATCCTACGAATCAGGCAATTTAGTCTCAAAATATTCTCAGTATCGTACACTAATATTTGAAGAAGTCACCAGACTACATCTATAGTAGTGAGCACTACAGATACTTAATGGTCCTACTAGAGGGAGTATCCACTGGGATAATAGATAGCCATTAAAAGAGTTAATTTAAAAAAATTTTAGAGTTTAAGAAGCATACCCCTCTTTCACAAGGCTTTTCTTCCAGTTTTTTTGTTTTGTTTTGTTTTTTTATTTTTTGTTTTTGGTTTTTTTTTATAAAGCATTTTCTTTGTTTGGAGGAGAGTGTGTGTGCCATGTGGAGTGTGTGGAGATCAGAGGAAAATTAAAACTTAGTATATCAAGGTTACGCGTTAGGGATATGCCTCAGTCCCAGGGTGCTTCCCGGACATGCACAAGACCCTGGGTCCAATCCTTAGCACTACCAAAAAAAAAAAAAAAAAGTAAAAATCAGTTCTTTCCTTGCACTGTTGGGAGCAAGTGAAGTCCTGCATTGTTTGACCAAGGGCATAGCCATGCCAAGGACTACAAGCCCCAGCACCTGTATATAATGACCCCTGGTCCACTAGCTCTAAGAAACACACTGAGCTTTCCAGGGTGCCGTGGTTTCTCCAGCAGAGTCCCGTCCATCTGATCCCATCGCTTCCGTCTGTGTGTTTATCTTACCTTCACTCCCTCACCACCGCAGTCAGGACAAACCCTAGGAGCTGTGCAAGAATACAGCTCACCATGTGGATCCCGGAAATTCAGTCTGTGAGGCTGGAGGCAGTGTCTTTTACAAGCTGAGCCATCTCACCAGGCCAGTCCACACACACACACACACACACACACACATACACACTTCTATTTTACTTATGTATTGTGTGTATGTGCACACATGCAGGCATGTATGTCGCTGTCTATACATGGAGGTCAGAACAGTCTTGTGAGATCACTTTTCTCCTTCCACATTTATGTGGGTCCTAGGAATCAATGTCAGGTTGCCGGGGTGGCACTTGTAGGAGGAGACGTCTCACAAGCTCCAAGAGGCCTGTTACACATTCTTGGTTTTTTGTTTTTTGTTTTTTGTTTTATTTTGTTTGTTTGTTTGTTTGTTTGGTGGCCCTAGGAATTGAACCCAGGGCCTTGTGCATGTCAGGGAAGCACTCTGGGACTGAGGTATCTCCCCATCACATATCCTTGATATGCTAAATGTTTAGGTCATTTACAACACAGACTATGAAATGTAGTATCAGTCTCAGAGTGTACTTACATGTACAAGATTGAATGACAGACTCGCTGCTTGACTCAAAAGCAAGAGGACACTGGTTGGGGTGACCTTCCTTATACTGCTGTATATTTTCCCATCTTTTTTCTTTACTCCTCTGTTATTTTCATCATGCTATTCCTTGGCCCAGTACAAGGATGGTTGTATGTGTGTGCACATACGTAGGTACATGTGTGCGCATGTGTTTATATGTGTGGTGTGTGTTTGTATGTACACAAGTGCAATCCCATGTCACTTGCACTTTCTCCAAAACAGTTAACACATGAGGAAAATAATGACTGTGGCCTGTCTCCATAGACTTACTGATTGGGAACTTAAAAACGGAGTTCAGGGCTGGAGCGACAGATCAGTATTAAGAGCAATTCCCTGCCGGGCGGTGGTGGCGGCACACGCCTTTAATCCCAGCACTTGGGAGGCAGAGGCAGGTGGGTTTCTGAGTTCGAGGCCAGTCTGATCTACAGAGTGAGTTCCAGGACAGCCAGGGATATACAGAGAAACCCTGTCTTGAAAAATCAAAACCAAGGAAAAAAACATTCCCAGCTCCCGAATTGTGTGGCTCCCAACCTCCTATAACCCCAGCTCCAGGGAGACTTGAACCTCTCATCTCCTCAGGTGCCAGAACTCACAGTTATACACTCACAGACATACGGACATAATTGCAATAAAAACAAATCTTAAATAATGAACTAGAAAAGCCTGTAAAATCACAGCATAGAAGAAATGCAGACTACAGACGGTATAACACACACACACACACACACACACACACACACACACACGTCAGTATTTATCAGTATATCACTGTGTGATTTTTTTTTTAGAGTTCCTTTGGTTTTCCTTTAGAGACACAGCAAATCATACAAATCTGTGTTTTGACCAAAATCATATCTTGGGCAATGTGCAATTTTCAAAAATTTCCTGAGGTTTGGATGTCTCTGACACATCATAAATAGTTCACTAATCTGCTTGTGTTTGGGAGCAAGTTGATAATTTCCCTGCACTTTAGCTTCTCGGTCTGGTAGTTCTTGTTATTTACACCCACGACCTGCCGGACATTCTCTCCTGCTTCACAAGATAATTACTTAGTGAGAGTTTACTTCTTCCCTATGAGCAAGACACTGTTAGTCTTCCCTGGAAGGCCTGAAGAAGCAAAGAGCGTCCTCACTATGGCTATGTCAGACTCTCTGAGTTGAGTGATGTATAAAGAAATGATGCTGATTTGCCCCATGGTTCCCAAAGTCCGACAGCAGAGTGCCAGCCCATTCCTGGCTTCAGGCAAGGACCTCACAATATCTGCAGAGGAGATGGCAGGGGCATAGTTGCCACTTTGCTTTATCACTACCCACCTAGGCCATTCCTGTGACCACTAATCCAGCCTGGCAAAAAAAAAAAAAAAAAAAAAAAAAAAGAAGAAGAAGAAGAAGAAGAAGACGTTAATCTCTCCCAACACCAACTTTCAACGTGTGGTCCAGCCATAAAGATAGGAAGCAGCAGGGTCAGAATTCAGACCCAGGTCATCTGGCTCCAGACTCCATTATAGCAATCATTGTGGTATTTGGGTCATCTTCCATTCAGCTGCACACAGGTACACCTTAGTGCGTGTATAATACTTTCATAGCCTTAGCACGTCACTTCCCTGCATTTCCTAAATCTTTTTCTCCTTGTATCGCTTGAATTGCCTTTTGAAAATCCAACTGGGGAAACTAAGTTTTATTTTATGAAGAAATGGCTGTCCTTCCATTGAGTATTAATTCCTTAACTTCTGTCTTCCAAGCTTATCTGTCTAGTGATGACAATATTCAGTACAGGGCAAGGAAGATTATGTCGTTAGATAACTCAAAACACTGGCTCGGTTCCCTTTCTGTGTGCCGGTGATAGCCATTGTCTTTCTAATTCATCAGGCTGCTAGACTAGGGGCTACATCAAATGTAAAACCAAGTGTGTGGTTTTTTTTTTTTTTTTTTTTTTTTTTTTGATTCTCTAGCTAGAAAGAAAGAAGAGAGAAGGCAGTGATTATTTTAATTCATTAGAACAAATGGGAATAGAACAGAGAATGTTCACAGCTTAGTAATTTGTAACCTTCAAAAACTATATAGACTGTATACTTCAGCTTTCAAATAGGCTGTCTAGATTTCTCTTCCCTGTGTTGTAATAGTACAAGTTGAGTTACCCACAAATAAAACTACATATCAACTAGTTTCTTGGAGAAACCTCCAAATGTTTCTTCCAGTTGTGATGCAGGACAGTGTTTGTAAGAGCCAAACAGACCAGAGTATAGATGGGGGCTTCCCCAAGGGTCTTTTATACTATGTAGAAAAAGTCCACAGTAAGTCAGCATGTTAATTACACAATTCGATTCTCACAAATACACCTTTTTCAAACTAGAATCACATTATGATTCTCCCTTGCATGTTGCACTCCATACCGGAAAGTTTCAGCAGTATAGCTCAGAGGCTTCAGCCTCATCCCAGACACCCGTACACTCCTGGCTCTCTCACACATCATTAAAAGTCCGTCCCTACAAATGTGGACACTCTGGCCACCTAGGATCCTTTCTCCTCCACCTGTCAGAACTAGGAGCACATGTCTAGCTTATTCTTGGGATGATGGTCCTTGGAAAGAAGTCACTGAAGCAACCTTAGACTCTAGTGTCTCAACAGGCAGAGCATTTCAGGCTCCAGGTAGACATATCTGCTTCTTCCATTCACTTTGTGTATTTTGACAAGAGCCAAACTAGAGCAAGCTGAGTCCCTGTGAAGATTAGGGCCTGGCCAATGGTCCCACTTACTAGGTCTAAGGGATGTGTTTTCCTGGTAAAACTTCAGCCATCTGCTGTATTTCTAGGGATGAGAAGACTAAGAAAGGACTGGGGATATAGCTTAGTGGGAAAGCACTTGCCTAGTGGGTAGGGGCTTTCGGTTCAATTCCTGGCAGAGAAAGAAAGAAAAAGGTACCCAAGGTAAGTGAAGCAGTGGGCAGAAGGTAAAGAGGAAGGGAAGGAGAAGGGGAAGGGGTAGGAAAGAGATGAGAAAACCAAATTCCCGAACTCAGAAGGCAGAAACAAGCAGATCCTTAAGAAGCAAGGGCAAGACCATATCATATGAGTTTGTGTTGTTCCTGAATGGAAATGCTTTGGACCACAACTAGCAACAGAAGCTGGCATCTAGGAAACTCGGTAGATGTGGGAAGCTCAAGGAAGGTTTCTTTGGGTGAGGGGGGATGGCTACACTGACCTGGACCTTAGAGAAGTGCGATGGTGCTTTAGGACAGGGAGGAGTGGAGACTCCTCGCCCACAAGAACGGATCCAAGAGATGAATGAGTACTGATGACTTGAGACTCAATAATCACTTCTGTTTTAAGTAAGATCAAGAAAAACTAATTAATGAGAAGTCGTGGGATTCTTGAGTCTACCAATTGTTTTTTTGTTTGTTTGTTTGTTTGTTTATCTCCTGTAACCATTTCCATGAAATTCATAAAGCAGGGTGACTTGGGGGGAAATGAACACAGTTGCTCTCTTGTATCTGAAGTGGGAAAGACAAATTGAGAGAAGGCGGAGAGGGCAGATATGGAGAGAGTGACAAGGAAGGGCAGGGCAGCAAGGGTTCCAGCAGGCAGTTGCTGATGGCTCAAGAGGGCGCCTTCCCATGGCCCCTCGGAAAGAAGAAAGAACTCGGCCTAGGAGCAGGAGCAGCCCTGGGAACTGCTGAAATGTGCTTTACCCCTTTTCCACCCCAAGACAATGGTGGTGTGTTTGCTAGTGGTCCCAGGGTTTGGTGGATGAAGTCTGGCCTGTGAATGGAGACTGAGACTAGGGGAAGGCCCACACTCATACTTTAACTGGTTTCCCTTTATCAAAAGCTGAGAGACTTTTGCCCTCCGGTTTAAAACCGCAGGTTCCTGAAGGTTGCTCTAGCTGTTTATGATATGAGAGGTGGAAACAGCAATGGGCTTTTTTCTCACAAACTCTCTGTTCTGTTCCAAATTTGCTTAAAGGAGAGCGCTGAAGAGCGTAAACTTTGAATCTAGCTAAACATCTCAGCAGGCATATCCTTAGGGATTGAGTGTATTGATGTCTGCAACTTACTTTGAAATGCATCCAAAAATGAAGAGATGGATGCGTAGAGGGGCGCCGAAGTACATAGATGTAGAGTAAAAGCCACAAAGTCTATTTACAGACTCTGATATGTGCATGGTTACTCGTCCTTTTGTGCTCTTCCTGTTTGAGATTTATCCCAATGCAATAAAGAAAAAAGTTTTGCTATCGAAAACAAGTTATTTAAAAAGAAAAATCACTCTACAGACCCAAGATACCAACCTCAGGCCTGGAGGGACAGATCGGTCAGCAGATAAGAACATATACTTCTCTTCCAGGGGACCCAAGTACAGTTCCCAGCACAAAATGCGTATCACACAACTGTCTCTAACTCCAGGGAATCTGACATGCTCTTTCGATCTACACTCACAAGTGCATACCAATGCATCATAGGCACATATGCCTAAAAGTAATTTAAATGTTCTTTATCTTAAGATACCAACTTCTTTTGACACAGCTTACCAGAGGATGAAAGTGTTGTCTTTACCTGCTTCTTATTTGCGCCTGCCTTTTTCTCCCTCCCAGACGGGACTGCACAAAAGTAGGTATTTGGTAAAGGCATTTTTCACTACTACTCATTTAAAAATCAGGGAAACTAATTCAGTTAGAGAGATCCAGCCACGAAGCTTGATGATGAGTATCCAGACTGATGATCTGTGAAATGCAACCACAAAGCTTTGCTAAGTAGCTCACAGATGCTCAGAGCAGATTAATATATTTTCTGTGAGGAATTTCAGTTCAGCTCAGTTTGGGTTTGTGTTCCGAGCTGGACTTTAATAATGAGATAGAATGTAGCATACACTCATGAAACGATGTCCAACACAACCAATTAACAGGAGACAAAATTTACATGTTCTGTCTTAGAGTGTGAGTCATTTCCATTTCTGTAATTTCTACGAGTGGTTTTCTGAGGGGTTGCTTTAAACTTTCAGTCATTCTTTCTAACTGTAGTTGTGTCTCTGGAGTGTTGGGACCTTACACGTCCGGAGGCGAGGCATCATTGGCACCTGTTTTTTTGCTCATAATTTGGTTTTTTGCAACAAGTGCTTGCTGACAGGAGCCTGATATAGCTCTCTCCTGAGAGGCTCTGCCAGTTCCTGACAAATGCAGAGGTGGATGCTCTCAGCCAACCATTGGACTGAGCACAGGGTCCCCAATGGAGGAGCTAGAGAAAGGACCCAAGGAGCTGAAGGGGTTTGCAGCCCCATAGAAGGAACAATAATATGAACCAACCAGTACCCCCAGAGCTTCCAGGGACTAAACCACCAACCAAAGAATATACACATGGAGGGACCCATGGCTCCAGCTGCATATGTAGCAGAAGATGGCCTTGTTGGACATGAATTGAATGAGAGGAGAGGCTCTTGGTCCTGTGAAGGCTCTATGTCCCAGTATAGGGGAATGCCAGGTCAGGGAAGTGGGAGTGGGTGGGTTGGTAAGCAGGGGGACGGGGGATGGATAGGGAGTTTTTAGAAGGGAAATGAGGAAAGGGGATAATATTTGAAATGTAAATAAGGAAAATATCTAATAAAAAAGTGAAAAAAAAAAACCAACCATAACAACAAGAAAAAAAAAAACCTCAAACAAAACCAGAAATATATAGTGGAGCCATTTCTTGTCTTAGGTTTGACCTAAATTAACCCTGCTGTTTCCAGGGCCTTCTTGTTGCAGTTGTGTACAGTTATACAGTCACCCCATTATCTCTCACACAGCCACTGCATCTAGAGCACTGTGAGATGCATCTATGAGAGTGGCAAGATGTCACTACTGGATTAAAAATTACATATGAAATTTATGTGTTTAAAAAATGCTCACTTATACCTAATCACCGTGGCTAAGTTTGTGAAGAAAACTTTGACTATAAAGAAGCAGTGGTATCTAAAATCTTTAAGGGACTCTGCAGTCCCACATTCCTAGGGGTCAAGCAAACAAACGTGTCATTATTAGCTAGCACCAGCATACTGCAGGAAGTCTTACAGATATTATATATAAAGCACTAACATTCTTGCACCTACAGCCTAAAGAAACCAAACACACCCTCATTTTCCAAGATTCTGATGTCTAAATCCTCTCACCATTAAAAAAATAAGCTCCCGGCCTGCCCAGAGCGATGCGCGGCGACAAGATGGCGGACAAAGAGAAAAAGAAGAAAGAAAGCATCTTGGATCTGTCTAAGTACATTGATAAGACCATTCGAGTGAAGTTCCAGGGTGGCCGGGAAGCCAGCGGTATCCTGAAAGGGTTTGACCCACTGCTCAACCTGGTGCTCGATGGGACCATTGAGTACATGCGAGACTCTGACGACCAGTACAAGCTGACGGAGGACACTTGGCAGCTGGGGCTTGTGGTGTGTCGTGGCACCTCAGTGGTGCTCATCTGCCCACAGGATGGCATGGAAGCCATCCCCAACCCTTTCGTGCAGCAGCAAGATGCTTAGCCACAACAGAGGGCCGCCCAGCCCCCAACGGAGGGCAGCTCGCCCTTGGGGACCTGCCTTCCATGGGGCAAACTTCTGTTTGATGTTTTGTTCTTGTTTTGTTTTGTTTTTTTAATAAAATTGCCCATGTGAGCAAAAAAAAAAATAAAAAATAAAAAAATAAAAAATAAGCTCCCAACTTGCTACTCTTACCCAATAACTAAAATCAGTTTGTTATAGGTCTCCCCAGATAACTAGCCTGGTTTCCAATTATTCTTGGATAATTTGAAGGTACTTGTATTTGTTAAATATTGGACAGAAAAACCAATCAGCTCACTCCATGATTGTCCTGTCCAAACTCCGGTTCTTGAAATAGATTTAAGGTGTCAGAAGCTAAATCCCTTGCTGATAAGCAAAACTACGTTTTAATTACAGAAAGGAGAAGGAGATGCTGGCACGGGCATTGTGTGGACTTTCACATACCCAGATGTCACTCATAGGAGAGCCTCTTTCTAGAGCAAGCTACCTAAAGAAGCACCGTGGTGACAGAAGCGATAGCCAGCGCACTGCTTACTGCTTGTAAGCAAAGTGTTCACTACACAAAACTCTTTCCCCCTTTCCTTAAACAGTCTTAGAGCCTTGGATGCACTCAGAAAGAAAAAAGAAAGGAAGGACAGGGGGGGAACCTACGATACTTAAGTCCATGCTTCAAAATGTCACATTTTAACGTGTGCTCAGAAAAACAGAGAAACACAGTTATAAGTTTGCCCCAGCATGGTGAGAACACAATGGGAAGAAAAGCCAACGTCAGCAGCATTTCCCCACTAATGTCACACAATAAGGACCATTCATGCTTACTATATAAATAACTAGAAACGCAACTTACCTTATGACAAGGTAGGGGCAGGTAGGGGGAGCATACAGTGTGGGTAAACCAGGCGAATGAGTCACCAGGGAGCACACCAGGGCCGAGTCTCAAGCACAGTCCCAAGGTTTTAAGAGGGGGGATTTGGGACCTTCTTCTCAAATGGCTGTCATACATACCTCAGGTTCCTCCCTGAAATATTCAAATACTGATTGGCATGAACCACATGCTGTCTCCATGCTATCAGGACAATTCCAGAACACCCCCCCCCACCCCCCCACCCCCGGTGTCTGCTAAATGATTCCGCTCTGTTCCCTAGGGAGGATGGATAGCCCGAGCCACCTCCTCAGCATGGCATAGTCACCCCCCAAGATGAATAGGGCACTCTGCCAGACAGAAAGTTCTCTTTAGCACAGAGTCCTGTGCACGGAGCAGGCACAAACACAGCCATATAGATTCCTTGATGCATCCAGGAATCCGGCGCACAGCCTTTCTGAAAAGAGCTACGTGGAGTGGTTGCTGGCTTTCCTACCTGAGATTCACTCGGAGAGGTTCTTAATATATCAAAAGGATCACAAGTCCAGGAAAAGAATTTCATATGGAGGAAACATAACACAACACACACACACACACCCACACACACCCACACACACACACATGCGTGCGTGCGTGCGCACACATGCGTATGCACGCACACATCTCATCCCAGCTGGCTTGTTAAACCCGCTCTCCCAGCACTAAATCTGCCCTCTCCTCAAATAGACACATGCTTGTATATTTTAAAATTTAAGAAGTGTATAAATTAACAAGTCACTGCTGTTCTATAGCAAAGACAGGCTTGCCATTTTCCCTCAAAAGGCATTTAGGGCAAAGCATTAGGAAAAAATAAATAAAAATATAAAAAATACGAAGATGAAAAGCTGATGAAAGAGACACTGTAACGTAGAAGAGTGCTCTCCCTCAGACTGTGTGAACGAAGGTAGCACACACAACACACCACTTTTGTTCTGTCTCGAGAGAGATCCCTGGACAGGGCACCAGCAACACACAATGGGTATTTAAGCCAGTCAGTCTTAGCAAATTAGGTAAATTAGAGATCATTCAATGGCATTCTATTGTTGCTATTGTAATCACAGTCATTTTCCCTGGTAATGGTGCTTCCTGATGAAGTGCAGTCCTCAGAGCGTAATTGTGAAAGATACTGAAAGATTCTGGGGATGCGACATCTGCTTTTAAAAGCTCTTCAGATTCAAATTGGCATTTTACTTTATCTCGAAAATTTATTAGAGATTCAGCTCATGCATGGTTTAAATGGGAAGGTGAAGGCAGGGTAGTTTCCATCTATGAATTATTCAATCTCCGCCTGGCAAGATTGCCATCCATGAACGGATGCTCTGACAGTCCCCTCGCACAGCCTCCATTACGCTTGCCATTTTTATTTCTTTATCTACGATCTCTTTCTCAGTTACCCGGCTACTCCCTCAGGGCTTGGCTTCACAAACCCAGTATTTCAAATTGGCAATAACCACAATGTGCTGCCTTCTCAAATCGGCGTCTCCACAGGCTGTCATTTTTCTTTTTCTTTTTTTTTTTTTCTTTTTCTCCTGCAAATCATTAAAAGCCGCATCCATGATGATATCTCTTAGGCTCTTTGGTCTGATGAATTTTACACACTACACACACACACGCACACACTCACACACACACAGAGAGAGAGAGAGAGAGAGAGAGAGAGAGAGAGAGAGAGAGAGAGAGAGAGAATCACTGCAAAAAAGAATTATGCTCTTCTAGTATCACAAAAGTCAAGCGTCCCTTCTTTGTTGTCAGAGTGACCCATCCTGGGAGCTAGCATAGCATCACACAGGAGGGAGCCAAGGCTAATGCAGGCTTGCTGGCACCCTGATTTGCAGCCCAACTTGATGAGGGCTGCAAGACTAATCCAGACCACTGTGTGCTTAGCAAGCACAATTAGTTAGGAAAATAAGAAGTCATTAGATGACCGAAATTAGACTGTCAGTCTCCCAGGCTCCACCTGCACCCAGACTGAAGTCCCAGCGATTCTCCACTTGATGGCTGGTTGTGTCCCTGCTAGCCGACAGCTGTCCTGCATCCAGAGAGGACTAGGATTGAGTTAGGCCAATAAATCTGGTTTCTCCTTTAAAGCGTGATCTAACTGAGGAGTGGGGGGGAGGGGGGGAGGTTACGCCAGTCCCGTGACCAGCCTGAAATGGGAGCTGGGGAGTCCCACAGTGCCAGTGAGATGAGTTGCCCATGTCTGAGTCAAGACAAATCATACCAAGATCATCTCCTGAAGGTACAATAGCATGGCACAAGAACCCATCCCCCGTCACCCCCGGCCTACTCCCATACAAGTTGGGAAAGCAGTTGAGCTCCATCACTGCCAGTTTGCTTCGCAAGCTCCAAGCAGTACCTGCCCAGCTGAGAATTCGTGCTGCCACGTCAGAAGCCACCGTACACATTCAGACTGCATCTCAGCTCCTGGCTACCCAGAGGTAGTATTCTTCGTATGTGAGAGAGACAGTAGGCAGCAGCAGGGAAAAAAAAAAAAAAATCAAAGTTTATAACTCAGTTGCTTTGTGCCTAGCTGTCTGCCTCTGCTTTGCCGCATCTCGACTGGCAATCTGCAGGAGCAGGAGCTGGCATCTGCAGGAATGCAGTATGACACAGCAGTCAGCTGACTTGCTGGGTGTTATCATTCAATGTCCTGTACAGAATCAGGACACTTTCTAAGGTGGCACCGGGTACATGACCCTGGACATCAATAGGGTCCTGCAGGGGGCTGCAGGACCGGAGGCTACGTCTGTCCAGCTGGTAATCATTGCTTCCATGTGTTTGTGCCAACGCAGTTTTAACTCAAGACTGAAAGAATTATTTCTAACCTGTTTTTTTTAGCTGACAGGCCATCCCGAAGTGACTGTTCCATGAAGAAATGGGTTAAAACCATCACCGTCCATGCCACTTGGGTTTCTCGTGGTGTGTGCAGAACAATTCTTGCTAGTGTTTCTTGTTTAAAAAACTCTCTTCTTCCTCCCCTACGCCTTCCCTTCTCCCTCCTCTTCTTCTGTCTTCAAATCAGGTAGAAATTGTCTTAAGCTACATGGATGCTGTCATGAACTCATAAATTGTATCTAATACAATGGTACGTGCAATGGAGAAAGCTCAAAAAGTAAATTAGTCTGGCAGAAGCCTTAAATAATGGTCATGGCTATGAAGCAGCATGTTCCTTCTGTTGTGAAACTCCAAGTGCATCTCAATTAGTGTGACAATGGAGCCAAAAGCTTTATATGGGCACTGCCCCAGCGGTTTGAGGAACTGCTAAAATAAGCAAGCAGTCATTACCAGGCATGTGTTCAACGTCTGTAATCCCGCTGCATTAATTTAACTTGCCGCAATGTTTAACAGAAAGTCTATCATGAATCTGAGCTAATAGAGTAACAATAGGAGAATTTGCATGGCACTATCCTAGAAGGGCACAGCCTCTAAAGAGAACTTCCTGTCCTCGTCATTTCACGGCACTCCGAATGAGCTGTTTGCTTGGGCTGTTCGCTCTATTAGAACAACCCACAAGCAGCTACTCCCAGGCCAGGCACTGGGATGCTGGGCTGAATGGCATATACTGTATGAAGTGCAGACAGGTGACTGCGCTGAGCACGTGTGTGTGCACGGCCATTGTTTTGCAAGGGGTTTTGGTGTTCTTTTCTCTGCTTCCCACTTACGGATTTCAGTTTTCTGTTTGCTTCTTGTTTGTTTGTTTGTTTGTTTGTTTGTTTTTGGAGACAGGGTTTCTCTGTATAGCCCTGGCTCTCCTCGAACTCAGAAATCCGCCTGCCTCTGCCTCCCAAGTGCTGGGATTAAAGGTGTGTGCCACCACTGCCCGGCTTTCAGTTTGCTTTTTGAGACATGAATCTCACTCAAAAAAAAAAAAAATGTTTCTAGACAGCAGACAGAGATGTCAAAATTAGATGAACAAATTCCCCCCCCCCCCGTGTAATTATTAAACAGCATCTGGATCCCACTCTTGTGGTTTATGGAAAAGCGCTGAAAAGTGTTACCTAGAGAAAGCCAAAAGTGGACGAACTCAGTTGTCCTTTTCAGCTCACATTAATAGAATTGAATGGTCTCTTAGATGCGCCTAGCTAGCTCAGTTGGTAGACGGATTGCCTTATTTGAACTAAGTGTTGGGTTTGATCCCCAGGATCCCATAAAACCAGATCTGAGGGTATATACCTATACTCCCAGCATACAGGAAAGAGAGTTGGGAAAATCGCAAGGTGAAGGTAGGTCATCCACAGTTATATAAGGAACTTGAGGGATGACCTTCAGCCTGGGCTATCTAAGACAGTGCAACAAAACAAACAGGTGAATTACTAAAAGATAACCCACTGGCAAGGAGCAAGCCCTACATGGTACCAATCCATGACTGTTGGCTGACTCCTCGGTAGTAGAAAATTCAGCTTCTTTAAGGGTGGGATTCCCTGATGGTGAAATCCAACTAAGTCTCTTCAAGTAGGAAATAATAACTGATGGGCTCAGGGTTGGTAAGAAGGTCGATTTTCCTGCTTTATCCCCTGGGAACTTTTGTGCCTGAGGTCCTGACCCGCTTGTGGCCATAGGGAAGACTGGACCTGAAGCAAAAGTCAAGGAGGGTGGCGGTCAATGTGGGTCCTTGTGGCAGTGGCCACCCTAATGGCTCTTACCTTCTTTGAGGACCTCCTACCCTACTTGCTGATTTGTTCTTCCCTTAGGCCTTTGTCCGGCACAAAACCCAAGCACGGGTGTTGTTATAAACCTTCCCCTCAGCTTGATGTTTCCTTGTCATTGTAGCTTTGCAGGTTTTATATTTGTGTGTGTGCATGAATGTATAAGTAAACGTGTGTGTGTGTGTGTGTGTGTGTGTGTGTGTGTGT
>JADRCD010160390.1:11888-26929 GCA_019843815.1 Montemys delectorum | reverse complement strand
AGATAGATAGATAGATAGATAGATAGATAGATAGATAGATAGATAGAGACTAAGAATTTCCTATAGAATCTAGAGGTTTATTCTCAACAGTTCAAACTCCATGGTATCCATCACAATGGATAGGGACTAGTCACTTAAGGGCACTATGAAGAGATGTATACAGCACTGTAAGTGTGATTAAAAGGAAACATACAATACTAGCACACATGTATCATGCAGCCCAACAACTGTACATGGGCATTTATCCTGGAGAAACAAGACCCTGTACATTTATGTTTTCAGAAACTGTTTAAAGAGAATAGGGAAACCAGGAGAGGGCACAGTGGCAAGTGGAAATGATTCCCCACTGTAGCTGCACGTGAAGATTTTCTTCTTATATTTTCTTCTAATATTTTCCACAGCATTTTTTTCCTAAAAGTTCTAACTTTTTCCTGAAGTTTTTACTACTCTTTTTCAGCACTCTGCTCCAGCTTTTTTTTCCCACTGATTCTACAATATGTATCATTCTATTTGCTGTTAAGGATAGAAACATACAAGAAGTATGTAAATGGGACACATTTCATTTTTAAGCTAAAAGCATTTACTAAGCCCTCAGAATGAACAAAAGACTATGGTAAGTCCTGCCTGTAGATAAAATTAGCCATGGGAGGAAGAGGTTTTTCTCTGAGATCAAAGTTGTTTGTAATCTTGTCAGGAGAAAGCAATGTTTATCAAAAACGCCAGTCTGTGGAGCAAACTGCAGGAGAGGAAGCTTGCTCAGCATCCTCATCCAGACTCCAATGCGGAGTTAAAATATTCACCTCATCGTGTGTGGCTTTAAAATGCCATCAGAGTTGTGCAAATGCTTGGGGGTGAGGGGCCATGAGAGAAGTGGTACTTGCTCCATCTCCTGGCAAGCGTGGACTTCACACAGTCCCGAGATGACCCTGTGCTTCATACGCAGATTGAGGGAGAATTGCCATCCACTGTGTTCACACAGAAACACAAGTGCAGGTTTCTGACAGTCACACATTTCTTCCTTGTTTTCTCAGCTTGTACCTATTTCCAAATCTTTCAATCTCAAGCTCTGACCAAAACTCCTTTTTTTTTTCTCCTGTTTAATGCTACATCATAGCAATGGATGAAAAATGCAACAATGACTTGATTTTTGCTTATCGGTTTTAACAAAGTAGAAAAGATTATTTATTTGATTTATCACTTTTTGAAACACAGGCCACAGAAAACATCAATGTGACATGATAGCATAGTTTTACACTTGGATGACAATTTTAATATAAAAATAAAGGTGCTACTGAGACTGTTCCGCATGAAGCAAACATGCTCTAACCAACTTCGCAATATTTCCATCTTAAAAATGGAAACAAAACTGCGTGTTCCTCCAGACCTCTTTGAGTTCTTGTTTGCTTCCTGAAAATGGTGTTTGTTTGCATCTGAGTGTCACAAGTTAAGTATGAAAATATGACAACTTTCCAACACGATGGAAAGAACAAGCCAACTCACTTTAAGCAGTGAGGGTCCCACAGTGCCGACCACATTCACTGTGTTTGCATGACACCTTGTTTTAAAGGTCTATGTCTTTTAATCTGACTTGTAATCAGCACAATTTTCTCAACGTTGCCAAAATTGCTTGGTTTGAATAACTAACGAAATGGATATGTTCAAATATTTTGAATTGTATTTGTCTTTTAAATAGAGTTCCTTTAATATCAAATATTAAAAGAAATCCAATTTAAAACAGTACCCACTATTCTTAATAGAGTTAATACATGATAGTGTATATTTTTAATAATCACCTTATCTCCGAGGATTAAACGACTCCTCTGCATTCTAAAATCATCTTTATCTTGAAAATGTTTGCATGCTTCTCAGCTCATTTC
Source organism: Montemys delectorum (assembly GCA_019843815.1). Lineage (NCBI taxonomy): Eukaryota > Metazoa > Chordata > Mammalia > Rodentia > Muridae > Montemys > Montemys delectorum. Next base: position 25,052 of record JADRCD010160390.1, on the reverse strand, counting down.
ATCCTAATTCAGTGGCACTAGAAATCCATCTTGCAGATGAAGAACTGAGACAAAGACAAATGATTTGTCCAAAGTGACATCTGTGCACCGGGCTATGTGTGATCCTAAGACCCTAACCTCTGGCCCAGCTCGCCCGGTGGTGCCAGCACCATTCGAGCAGCCTGTGTGCTACATACAAAGACAGTGGGAAGCTCTTATCTCCCCCACTGAAACCCCTACAGCTGGTGGTCACTGTGGCTCCAAAATGGCTACTTTGGGGGTGCTTAAAAATAGAAACACAGGAAGGAACTGCAACAAGAGCTGGGCTCACTTTCTGGGGAAGGAGGAAACAGGCGGAGTCGCAGTAAGATAGAAGCTGCTGAAGGTTCCCCTCTTCCAAGTCAGACTCTGGCTTCAAAAAGGACAATTTTTATGAATAAAATAAATATTCCCCCTAGACTTCATGTTGAAAGAGAGCTAACAAAAGTACACTGCAGATACTGGAGGAGGAGGAGGAGAAAAGATGCCCGGAGGAAGAGGGAACCAAAAGCCAGATGGCTGGCGATGAGGACTCAGAAGGGATATGCAGGCTAGATGGGAAACGGAGAATTTACAATGGCTTGCTGCAAATACTTGGAAATACTAGTGGAGCTATTACTAGAAAATGAAGTCAATGTAGCAGAAGTCTGTTAGTTTCCTACTCCAGTCGAGGACCTCTGAGAAGGATATGGAGAGTCAACACTTTATTAGTAAAGTCAGGAAGGAGGCATTTTGTAAGAGAGAATTACTTACAAGATCAAAAAAAAAAAAAAAAAAAAAAAAAAATTCCACTGCCTGCAAATACTCTTGACTAACATGTTTAATCGGTTCCTTAGCAAATTTCCACTATGTTCATTTGCTTCTTTTTTATTCTAATCCCCCAAAACAGAAAGTTGTGCTTCAGTCCTTTGTATATGCGCTGATTCCAGCGGGCCTTAGAAATCCACTGAAGGGAAGGAGAGGATCATTCAACCCAGTGTTTGAGGGTACAGTGTCACTTTAGAGAAACTCAGTTGCAAGCTCCTGGCTTCCCTTTATCTCTTCAGTCTCAAATGAGTAAGAAAACCCTGACCTTGCTGGCTACATTCCTCTTCAAAGTTCCTTCTACTCCAGATGGTGCCCTTTGAACTTAAAAGCTAAAGACCTTTGTTCCCCACTGTAAATCTCCCCACAGCCATGCTGGCTTTCCATTTAGGGACCAAGCTGGAGAGAATTGTCAGTTATACTGGGCAATTAGCACTTTGAAATATTATACCCCCACATATGCAATAGGTTAGCCCAGAGCCTGGACACAGAGAGACTCCACAAATATGAATGTCTTATTTCCCTTGAGGCACAGGCATAGGATGATTTCCTCCCACTCCTCCCACTAAGGGAGAGTCAAAGGGGCAGAGGGAAGGTGAGGTTCGGTCTCCTGAAAGGAAAGACAGGGGGAAAGGGTAGAATATAGCTAGATAACTGTTTTTAAAAACTCAGAAAAAAAAACTTTGCTTTTCCATGTATGGATCGTTAAGCAAAGTCTGAAAGAACCAAAGTGAAAAATTAGCTGCAGGAAGTATTAATGTCAACATTAACATCCTCAAAGCAGTCACCTCTGTCTTTACCTGTAAACACCCCATACCCAAGATCCACAGTCCTGAATATTGCAGGCACTAACCAAAGCCCTTTTAGTCCTCCTTGTATTAGCTACTAGTGATAGTTTTATGTTTATCTCTAACACTTTATTTAGTGCACTCTAAAATGAATCACCTAGAAGAAACAAGTAATTGCAAGGTTGTTATTTATATAATCTGTGAAAAAAAAAAAAACCTACTAACCCACTTCGTTGGTCCCTGAATAAAAGTAGACAGATGGTGGCTATTAAAAAGCAAGTGTAGTCTATCACAGTTGCTTAAGTTTTTGATTGATTGGTTTTGGACAGAAAATCTCACTTAACAGGCATCTCTCTGCTTAAGTGTTTCTTTAAGTTATAAATTCTCTAAAATTATACCTGTCCCTGTAGGGAAAAAAAAGTCTCTAAACTCACAGAAAGGAACACCCAAGTAACCTGGGAGGAATATGGCAAATTGGCCTGCCAGGAAGAAAGGGGCTTCTTTCTAGCAATTTCCACACTTACTTCCTGACTGGAAGATTCTCTAAACAGGAATCCTCCAGCTCTGCCCTGAGCTAAGAAGGCAAGACGAATGTAGGCCATTGTTGAATTAGGGCATATAGCCTAGAACATTCCATGAGATTGGTAAAAGTATTGAGCTTTCATGAACATTAAAATTTTGAAATTAAAAAGAGCAGGAAAAGAGAAGTCCTAAGATTTGGTTTTGGGTTTTCTATCTGTGAACTTGAACCTCCCTAAGTCTCAATTGTCCCATGGAGCAAGCAGAATATTAGAATCCATGGAATCTGTCTTTACGTGAGAACTCCATAAATATAGTCAGGCACTCGTTACTATTCATTCATATGGCATGCATTTAATAAATACATTTTGAGAATTTTTAACCTTTCAACTGATGTGTGAATGTTAAATATATTTAAAGTGTCTTATGTGTCTAGAAAGAATAAGAAAGGTTTCGTCTCAGATATTACAAAGCCCCATTATTTGCATGACCTTGCAGCCCTGACTGACGGAAAGCCTGCCTACCCTAGCCACAGAGCCTGCTTGCTCTCACTTAGGACCATTAAGAATGGGGAGAAAGAAGCTTCTAAATTTAGTCTTGGTGAATTTAACATATGGCATCATGTGACCTCTTGAGTCCAAAGGTCTCAGGGTCTCTGGAATCTGGAAAACCAACTTTGTTGGAGCAGAAATTAAAAAAGGCTGACCACTCTGCTATTTGGAGAGAAACTGTTTGAAAATTTGTCCTAATAAGCTAAATTTCTAAAACAAAACTACAACAGAATGCTAAAAGTTGTGTTGATTTTAGACATCCGAGATATTTTGCTGATGGCATTTAAGACATATTAAATTATTTGGCATCTGGTCCATGTACCAAATGGACTCTGCTCTGAGGGAGTTAAGTCAGGCTACTCGGACCTGCAAATTACCATTATTGAATTTGAAGCTAAAAATACATAGAAGCACAAGGAGGGCTAGAATAGAAGCTTCCTTTCTTCCCTCCTTCCTTCCTTCCTTTCTTCCTTCCTTCCTTCCTTCCCTCCTTCCTTCCTTCCCTCCCTCCCTCCTTCCTTCCTTCTTTCCTTCCCTCCCTCCCTCCCTCCCTCCTTCCTTCCTTCCTTCCTTCCTTCCTTCCTTCCTTCCCTCCTTCCTTCCTTTCTTTCTTTCTTTCATTCATTTTTCTGCCAAGAGTCCAAATCAAATTTGAAAAAGAACAAAGGATAAACAAACAACAAAGACTAATTAAAGCTAATGAAACTTTTAAATTAGGAATTCTTTTAAATAAAAATTATAATTTAAATCTGACCTAAAAAAAGTACCACTTCAGGGACCAGAGTATGGCTCGGGAGCAGGGCTCATCTCTGTAGGATTCTAATCATCTACTTCTACACTGTGCTTTCTCATCTATTAGTAAGGAAGAAGGAGTCAGAGATAGTTTTTAAATTTGTATTGTAATTTTTTACTTATTCACTTTACATCCCACTACTGCCCCTTTCCCAGACTGTCCCTCCCACAATCCTTCCCACATTCCCCATCCTCCTCTGAGCAGGTTGCCCCCGGGGATGCCCCCATCCTGGCACTTCAATCTCTGTTGGCTAGGTGCTTGGATTCAGAGATATTGAGTGTGCTTTCATGTCTGTTGTGAAATAGCCTCAATTATACATGTGTGGAGAGTCTATACTGCATGTCTAGTTGCATAAAAAACATAAAAGAGGGTCTAAACGAAAATGGCCACTTGACTGGCAGAGCTGGATTGGTATTAAATCTAAAACAGAAATGTGCATTGGTTCTGTTCAATCAAATGATTGCACAGAGCCCTGCACACTCTGTGATCAGTATCGTATATACAGAGCCCTGCACACTGTGTGATCAGTGCCATCTACACAGAGCCCTGCACTCTGTGTAATCAATATCATATATACAGAGCCCTGCACACTGTGTGATCAATATCATATATACAGAGCCCTGCACACTGTGTGATCAATGCCATCTGCACGCAGCCCTGCACACCATGTGAACAGTGCCATCTAAAGCACTGCTTGAAATCAGCAGGTCCGTGAGTGGAAGCCGGGGAACCTGAAAACAACCATCAGGTTAGCACACTTGCTCTTATGATGCTGGCTGCTATGTTTTTTTTATTTTTTCTTTTCTGTCTTTTTTTTTTTTTTAAAGTGGGCCAGCAGGATTCATTTGTTGAACGTAGGCACTGTGATCTTCTCTCATTTTCAAAGAGCTTTTCAAAGATCATTTAAAAAAAATATTCTACTAGTACTGTCTTTACATTGAAGTCCAGAAATTTTCTATCTGTGGACTATTCCGCAGCTTGAAGAAATTAGGTGATCAAAATATATCCATTTGATGCCTCTTCCCCAAAGACCTGGAAAAGATCCAACAATGTGTCCTTACTCAATGTGGAATGAGATTAAAATGTCGGATATTGTGTTTGAAGCTATCAATCTTGTATTCACTGTGGTCATGTTTGATTCTTCTAAAGGACTTTGGGACTTTGAAAAATTGTTTACTAGGGAAAAGGTAAAAAGAAAAAAGCTACACATACACCACACACACACACACACACACACACACACACACACACACACACACCAGCTGTCTTGCACACAAGATTTTTGGAGCTTTCTGTAGTTATTGCATAAAAATATTTGCAACAGAAATCCTTAGGCTATATGAAGCATGTCTCTAGGCATTTGGGTAATGAGCTGACCATTACCACAGATGAGCTTGGCAGGATCTCTTATGGAAGACACACAACCAAGTAGGTTGAAGCAGCATTTTGTCCTTTGGATTCCATATCCAAAACAGAGTTGGTAGTTATCTTGCACAATCCCCAAACGGATGTAACTGAAAATTCCTCTTTCAAAAGATAAGAACTGACCAAAGGAGAGACACTGCAGTTATCTTAAGTTGGCAGCAGCACACCAATATAAATTTGCCCATCCAAAGCTGAAATGTGTGACTCGGATGGGCAGGATACACATGGGGGTCAAGGGTTCAGAGTCACTCATGAGTGGAGACTCGATGATGGAGGGCTGAGACGACACATGCGTGTGTGCCTTTGCCGAACTGGGACCTGTTGCGGACTGAGAAGCCCAGGGCACAGCTTTCTGCTTTTCCAGTATTATACTCCTTTAGGAAAAGAGGGGCTTATCACATGTGACAGGGTTTGTAGTGTTGTAGTACCTATCTGAAATGCCAATTGATAACGTTTTGAATGCTTGGACATATGAATCATTTGAGCAAGGAGTGTATGAGTTTCATAAGAGAAGCTATAGAGTTCAGTGAGATTTTTCTTTTTGTTAACTTTGGTAAGCTGAAAAGTGGAGATACAGCGTAGGAGAAGTTTGAGCCTGTGAGGCATCTCACATGATTGGAAACACAAGCTCAGGAGAGAATGACGTCACAAAACCTTGGAGACAGACCTCAGGTGAACTTTGTTTCCCTGGATGACAGATAACACATATAGACAAGGAAAATTTCAGCTACACATTATCTACAAAATTCACATCCCCACCCTCCCAAATTATAAAACAGGAGAGCTACAAATATAAAACACCCAGAAGAAAACAGAAGAGTTAACTTGGCAATGCTGACTCAGCAATGGCTTCCTTAGCAAAATCTAGTTTCTGAGCCTGTTGAAAGAAAACCTGCAGAGTATGGAGAGATGTCTCAGTGACTTAGAGGACCTAAGTTCAGTTCCCAGTACCTCAGCCCAGCAACTCCCTGATGCCAGTAACTCTAGCTCTAACGATCCCTCTGACGTCTAATGAATACCTCTGGTTTCCTCTTCTGATCCACAGGGTACCTGCACTCATGTGTATGTAGCCCCATACAGAGACACACATACATATAACTAAAAATGAAATAAATCTTTTAGAAAACCCTGTAGGATAGGGGAAACATACATACCATATACCTGGCAGTGGTTTGGTATCCACAATATACAAAGAACTTTGAAACCCCAAGATGAAGACAAAGGACCAAATTTAAAGCAAACACAAGACCGACACATGGAAAGATGTTCAAGGTCATTAACCATTAGAAAAGTGGACATTAAAACCTCAGGGAGGACTGTGGAGATGACTCAGTCAGTAGTCGCTGCCTTGCAAACAAGCATGAGAACCTGAGTTTGATTCATAGAATCCGTGCCAGGTATGGCAGCATGCGTCTGTGATTCCAGGGCAGGCGAAGGGGAGACAGGTAGATCCTGGATAAGACTTGACAATCCAGCCCAATTAGAAAGCTCCAGGGGTGATCAGAGGCCCCATCTTCAAGGACTTAGATAGCATTGCTGAGAATGACACCTGGCGTTGTCCTCCTGCCTCCACAGGCATACACTCTCTTGCACTCACATTCTCATTTGCACATACGTAAAGAGTATGCTTTTCTAGAATGGGAGGGGATATTTCCTCACATAAAGTTGCCTACATCGGCAGAAAGGTAAGCGTGGGATGGTTCTCACTAAAGAACAGCATAAAGAACAGTTAGGGTATTCACTTTATGTGAATCGGGAATGAAAAACTGACCACAGTGTGGAACCAGGGAGCTGTGGAATGTGTGTGTGTGTGTGTGTGTGTGTGTGTGTGTGTGTGTGTGTGTGTTGGGGCATGGGGAAGCATGTCCAAACCCCAGTAATATTCTTCTGAGATGAGCAGAAATCAAATTACTCCCCCGGCCGGCCCCACGCCGCCCCTGGCCTGCATGTCCTGGCCCATGTAGCCCTATGTCCCCATCTTTTCCCACCAAGAGATGTCACATAGACCAGGAGCCAAGTTAGACTTTCTCCTCCTAAGGTCATATCCAGCAGCACTTAGAACTGCTTCTTATGTTAATGAAGCATCCCCAGCACCGTGGCCCAGGGCCACTCACCCCTATGGCCCCTACTCACCCCAAAGTTTTAAATATTCTTTATCAGACTCCCCTTCCCCCAAATGAGCTGTCTTAACGAAGCTGCCTCCTTCAAAAAAGTCAGTTCTCAAAGTGCTCACCAGAGCCTTCGGTCTCCTCTGATCCCAGCCTATCCAGCCTCATTTTCCCTCTAAGGTTCCCACAGCTGTGATCACCAATCATGATGATACAGGTGGGAAAGCAGAGGCTGAAGGGCATCCAAGTATGGTATCCAAAATATACTTCTAAACATGTAAACCACTACTCTCTTCTCTTCCAGCACTCTCACAATAAATAGTTATTGAGCACATGCAGCCCAAGGATAGACTACAAGCTCATAGAGGTGAGAAAACTACCAGTGTGCCAGGAGATAAGGAAACGGGAGCTAACCACAGAATCAAAGAGTGAAGGTAAGTCATCAGGAACAAGAAAAGACTTCAGTGGACTGTTGGGGATGATGAGCTAGAACAAGGTGGAAGGAAAGAGTAGAAAATAAGAAACAGGGCTGGACCAGCTTCTGGGACATATCCCACAGAGGACATCATGACCCCAGCGCAGATGACACCTATCAACAGAGTGGGGCCAATGAATGTAAAGGATTTCAGACAACATCTGAATGGGAAAGAGGGACATTTACATTCACGTAACAGGATCCTTGCACCTAGGAGAGAAACTGTTATGGACAACTGGAATCAGACACGTCGTCTCAGCCTACAGGTGGCAGGCATTATGTATTTAAAGATTGTACTGCGCTTTGTCTTTGAACTCCTGACTAGAGACATTGGGTGAAGACAAGTTTGGGTCTCCTCAACTGCAGCTCTTTCAGCATACCTAATGGCTCACACTCACTGTCCACACTCTCAGTTCTGTACGATTACACAAACACTCTTACCTGGCTCCACTGGGTGGTTCTAGTCAATTGAGCATTTAGCCTTTCTTATTTGCAACTGGTTTTTCTGTTTAACCAATGAGTGGTGATTTTTGTCTATTTATTTTTTCTTATACTTTACTTTTATGAAGAATAGCAAACAAACTAACCTATAGGATATGATGAACAGATTTCTGTCCATTAATCACTCTCAAATTTTATCCCTGTGCCTAAAGATTGTTTCTGACTTTCCGTAAGTCTTCATGTGAAGACGTGATGATCTGTCTCATGAGAAGTCATGTTATCTCACTAATGTCCAAGTACCAAATGCAAGGAATTCCAAGCACTTTTTAGAGGGATATGCCCAGCCTCCAATGTCATTCCTTACTGCTTCCATTCCACAGTGGGCTACAGAACTTTCCACTTCACTATTGTCTTAGTCAGGGTTTTATTCCTGCACAAACATCATGACCATGAAACAAGTTGGGGAGGAAAGGGTTTATTCGGCTTACACTTCCACATGGCTGTTGATCACCAGAGGAAGTCAGGACTGGAACTCAAGCGGGTCAGGAAGCAGGAGCTGATGCAGAGGCCATGGAGGGATGTTCCTTACTGGCTTGCTTCCCATGGCTTGCTCAGTCTGCTCTCTTATAGAACCCAAGACTTCCAGCCCAGGGATGGCACTACCCCTTTGATCACTAATTGAGAAAATGCCCCACAGCTGGATCTCATGGAGGCATTTCCCCAAATGAAGCTCACTTCTCTGTGATAACTCGAGCCTGTGTAAAGTTGACACACAAAACTAGCCAGTACAATTGTCCCCTTGTCAACTTGACACACAAACACATCACTATTAAGCCTCAACCCTTATGTTCTTATTCATCCCCAAGATCTAAAGTCCCAGTCTTTACATATTAAAAGTTCAATCAATTTAAAATGTCCAATATCTTTTAAAATTCAAAATCTCTTAACTGTGGGCTCCACTAAAGTACATTCTTCCTTCAAGAGGGAAAAATATCAAGGCACAGTCACAATCAAAAGCAAAACCAATGTCTGGGATCCAACTCACGATCTTCTGGGCTCCTCCAAGGGCTTTGGTCACTTCTCCAGCTCTGCCCTTTGTAGCACACATCTTTATCTTCTGGGCTCCAGATGCCTGTACTCCATTGCTGCTGCTGTCCTTGGTGGTCACTGTATGGTACTGGCATTCCCAAAACACTGCTGTAACTAGGCTTTACCAGTAGCCTCTCATAGACGTCTTCACGGTGTCAAGCCTCAACTCCTTTGCATGACACCTTCAGTCCTGGGCCATGAATTGCAAACTGAGGCTGCACCTTCACCAATGGCCTTCCTTGGCCTCTCACTGTGCCGAGCCTTAGCTGCTCTCCATGACCCCTTCATGCTGTCAAAACCAGTACCACCTGGGTGACTCTTACACATTACCAAGTCCTGCTGCAGCACAAGGTACAACCTTGGCTATCTCTGGAACACAGCCTCTTAGTGCTCTCAGAAAACACTCCCTAGAAGATGTCATCTCAATGATGCTGGTCTCTTCTTAATCACCGCTAATTTCTTAGCTCCAGCTAACCAGCATCAATAGTCTCAGCAATGCAAAGTTTTCATTTTAGTAGTTCTGGTATCTTGTTAATCACAGCTGATACTTCAGCCCCAGCTAACCAGAACCACAGAATCTCCACAATCAAAACAACATGGCCCTGATAAGAGTCTTTAATCTTCCCTCTGAAATTTCACAAGCCAGGCCTCCATCTCTGTACTGTTCTCAACAAGATCTTCCAAGCTCCCACAGACATTCCACAGAGTTCTTAACAGTGGCTCTTCTAGCTCAAAGTTCCAAAGTCCTTCCACAGTCCTCCCCAAAACATGGTCAGGTTGTCACAGGAATACCCCACTATGCTGGTACCAATTTGTCTTAGTCAGGGTTTTATTCCTGCACAAACATCATGACCATGAAACAAGTTGGGGAGGAAAGGGTTTATTTGGCTTACACTTCCACATGGCTGTTGATCACCAGAGGAAGTCAGGACTGGAACTCAAGCGGGTCAGGAAGCAGGAGCTGATGCAGAGGCCATGGAGGGATGTTCCTTACTGGCTTGCTTCCCATGGCTTGCTCAGCCTGCTCTCTTATAGAACCCAAGACTTCCAGCCCAGGGATGGCACCACCCCTTTGATCACTAATTGAGAAAATGCCCCACAGCTGGATCTCATGGAGGCATTTCCCCAACTGAAGCTCACTTCTCTGTGATAACTCGAGCCTGTGTCAAGTTGACACACAAAACTAGCCAGTACAACTATGAAACGTAAAGTGGGCTACATGTATATCTCCATTCTTAAACATAAATGAAAAGGAAAGAAATAACCATGCCTCAGTTATTCTACAAGAACCCATACTGGTTTCAATACTTGCAGTTTGCAAGTACGCATACATACTCAGGTCTAAGTAGCTCGCTGTCCTTCAGAAAACCACGCATCCTTAGCATTCTGATCAGCATTGTAGTCCACATTTGGACTCCAGATTGGGAAATGATCTGCATTCTCAAGTTAAATATTCCAATTCTTTGTAGATGTTTAACATTCAGATATAAGAGCCTCTCTGTGCAGTGACTGATCTCACACCTTAGCACTCAGCTTTAAGGAGAAGAATTACCTGAAGGTCAGCGGGGTCATAGAATAAGAGCCTTTCTCTACATTTAGTATTAGAACTACCAAAACTTGAAATATAAAAAATAAAATAAAACAAAACTCCCAATAAATAGGACAACATTGAACCAAATTATTCATATTAAAGATACTTTAATCCCCAACTTTTTATTCAAAATTTGTTCTTAATAGTAAGAATATTTAAAATTCTGAGACACTATATACCTACAATAATATTTTATATATTTGACTCATAGGCATGAAGATAGAAAATAAACATGTCACTCATCACCTATAAAAAAAAAAAATGTTTCCCACTACATAAACCAGTGGCTCTCAGCCTTCCTGATGTGGCGCCTTTAATGCAGTTCTAACTTCCAATGACCCTCAGCCATCAAACTGTTTTCATTGCTATTTCCTAACTGTAATTTTGCTACTGTGATAGCTAATAAGGCAAATCCCTGTGTTTTCTGATGATCTTAGGTAGAACTTGAGGAAGTGTTACATGACTCTCCAGAGGTTCACAACCACTGGCATACACACTTCCACCAAGAAGTTTACACTCTAAAAGCACTCATATTTCTATTAGATATCTAAATTTTCTTTCTAAAAATTATTTATCATTTGCTTATGTATATGTGACTGTATGTATGTATGTGCACCACACATATGCAGAAACCATCAGAGCTCAGAATACACATCTTGGCTCTCCTAGAACTGGAATTACAGGCAGTTGTGAGCTACCAAGAGGATGCTAAAAACTGAACCTGAGTATTCTGCAAGAACAGTCAGTGCTCTTAACCATTGAGCCATCTCTCCAGGCCCCTAAATTTTCTTACATGTATTGAAGATATTTAAACATTCCTTTATACTTTCTTCTTGAATCAGTAGTTTCAGAAGACACTTTGGGTCTTCGACAGTGATGAAGAGATTCAATGCCCTTGGCTAAACACTTGAGACCTATACATACTGAAGGTTCCAGATCTCGTCACACACCAGCATGTGCAAGACAGAAGTAGGAAGAGGGAGACTGTGCCTGTCTCTACTGTGCTTCGTCAGGGTACTCTTTATTTGCTATATAAAATTTCACACACACACACACACACACACACACACACACATATATATATATCTATATATATCTTCCCAATTGATGAATTTTCTTCCCCTAACTTTTGCTACATGGTAATAATTGCAATCCAAATACTTGCAGCCCACCCTGTATCTCCTCCCCCGTTGGTCCTCTGTTCTACTTGGGAGAAGAAAGGGTGCTAGTGTTCAGTGCTAAGCCATTTCCACTCTGCTCCATCTTTCAGTTCCAGCCAAGATCTCTGCTTCCTCAGCTGGAATCTCCCCCAACCATCTATACTCTCAGAAGTCATAAAATCAAAGGTACATATAATATTCTTCACTGATGTACTAGAGCAAGCCACCGGAAATTAAATTACTACACATTTTGTCCTCAAAGAACCCTGATCCAGTCTCATGGCTAAAGAAAACTTCTTAAGTGCCCCTTTGACTCCTACAACCTCCTTCCATCTTGGAAGGCCTTTTATGGCCCACTCACATCTTCTGGAATGCTCCTTAGCAACCAATTTGTCTTGTTTTATTTGAAGTTAATGTGTAAGACCGCCTCTGCATATTCTTCCAGTTCCTATAAGCATTATCTCCCAAGGTCAGACCAAGTGGGGATTTTGTTTTGTTTTGTTATTTTTGTATTTTAACAGAAGACTCCATAGAAAAATAATGCCATTTCCTCAGGGGCAAAGCCAGCCATGTTTTCATCCTTTTAACTAGCACGTTTGCCTTCCCTGTTATATCACTCGGTGACTGCTAATGGAGTCCATGGTGTCAGGGTCATAATAACTGAAGTCCTATCCCCTCCAGCTTTAGAAATGACTCTGCAAAAGGAAAAGGTTTATTGCAATCTAACTCAGGGTCATACGCGATAACAACTGTGATGAAAGAATTAAAATCCTCATTTTCTGTTTCCATACAAATAATTTTCAAGATCTAAAAATGATAAGCACAGCCCCTTTGAGTTGTCTGTTTCAAAGTCAGACAGGCACAAGAACATTAAGCAGACTGTGACTCAGTCATTAATTGAGCAGTATGTTAAATAAACTAAAGAAGCAACTGTCTCATAAAAGTAGAAAGCAATCATGACTGTGATTAAGGGAAGCTGAGGTGCGGAACACCCAGAGAGAGGGGGGAGGGCGGGGGGCACAGGGAAGTACTAAAAACTCCATATGTGGCCCACCTGGCTAGGAAAGAAATCTACAGAATGAAGAAAAAAGAAAGTTTGTGAGCAAGATAAATGCAAGTAAGCCTAAAGAAAAGAAAAAGTAGTCTACAAAGTTAACATAACCTTAAGAGAGTGAAAGTAAAAGTTTAAGAATGACAGCACCTAAAGAAAGTCATCCACAAATATCAAAAGAGTCTGTTAACCACTGCTTTTCGTGTGTGTGTGTGTGTGTGTGTGTGTGTCTGCTTGCCTGCTTCTTGATCTGTGTGTGTGTCTGTCTGTCTGTCTGTCTGTCTGTCTGTCTGTCTGCTTCTTGATCTGTGTGTGTGTCTGTCTGTCTGTCTGCTTGCCTGCTTCTTGATC
>JADRCD010160390.1:0-11878 GCA_019843815.1 Montemys delectorum | reverse complement strand
TGTGTCTGTCTGTCTGTCTGCTTGCCTGCTTCTTGATCTGTGTGTGTCTGTCTGTCTGTCTGCTTGCCTGCTTCTTGATCTTTGTGTGTGTGTGTGTGTGTGTCTGTCTGTCTGTTTGCCTGCTTCTTGATCTGTGTGTGTCTGTCTGTCTGTCTGTCTGCTTGCCTGCTTCTTGATCTCTCTGTGTGTGTATGTGTGTGTACGTTTTTAAATTTATTTTTAGTCCATTTTATTTATCTACTTATTTTTGAGACCGGTTCTAACTCTTCTATCCCAGGTGAGCCTTCTGAGTGCTGGAACTGTGGACATATTTCACCATATCTGAAGAGTATGTACAGCTTGTAGCCATAATGATTCTATTTACAATATGTCAATCATTAGAGTTTTTGTTGACAATTCACCATAGTCAACTAAAATATAACCAGATCAGTGAAACTACTAAAGGATATCTAGGAGAACAAGTGACACCCCAAGGAACATCAAGTGGCTCCAATCCCGCTGAGTGCAGCTCTGGTCCTACTGAGCGCAGCCAGGCTGGGGCTCCTCATACTGTCAGCATTTGTGAAGACACGAGGCTCTCTCCATCACCATGGTGGGGAGTTCCTTTCTTGTCACTTTCCCACTAAACATTTTAAGAAGATCAAAAGGTCAAGGTTTTATGTGGATGTAACTGTGTAGGGTTAGTCTGAGATGCCTCACCGGGGAGAACCGAAAAAGCTGAAGAGAAAGGGAGAAAAGTGGGGGAGATGGCTTTGAGGAGGTCCAGGATGTTTAAAAGCAGACAGCCTCCTCACCATGTTAGCAATACAAATGGCTTCTACAAACACTGAATGTTTGACACTATAGCCATTTAACTTAGACCAGTAAATGGAAATGGCTGGAAATTGGCTTTCCTGATTAATTTTTTCCCTTGAAAATGGTGGCATTTGATGTTAGGAATCATGGGGGAGGGGGAATATTGTGGGGTGAGGGGCTGTGGGTGAAGACCCTAAAATGCAGTGTTTAAATTTGTACTGTAATATTGTCTTTGAACTTGAATAGTTCTGCCACAGTTCAATATTGGTAGCAGTGAACATGAAATAAAAATGTTATTCACCTCATGGAGGTATTCCGAGGATAAGGTGAGAGAAGCCTGGAATTTGTCATGTTGTCTAGAGCACTCATTACCCATCATCCCACTGGGATGGATGACTCCTCTCCCTTCCTACTGTCATGATAAAGAAAGCTGACCTGGATAAATTCCTTACCTGCCATTCCTCTTCCTCACCAAGGTCCATCCTGGTGTAGGGCTTTGTGTCGCGCTTTCCTCTGATCCACACTGCTTTTCTGAGTTTTTCTGGTAAACACTTTCATTTATCATGAACCTCAGTTTCTTAGGTCTGTTTTTCTGTGGATACAAAAACCTTTGTCTTTATTGTATTTTTAATGTTTTGTATATGGGGGAAGTGTCAGGGACCTCTGAGTCCAGATGAAGGTAAATTGGGTTCCTTGGAGGCAGAGTTACAGGTAGGTGTGAGCTACTCCATATGAGTGTTGGGAACCAAATTCTCATCCTTTGTAAAATTCCCTTGCTCTGGCCTCTGACTCCCCTCTCCAGTCCCTGTCTATACTCTTGATTCCATACAGAATTAAAAAGAATTATTTCAGCAACGTTTCTGTAACTAGAGGCCTGTTTTCTCCGTCCAGGCACTTTACATCCAATGTCTGACTGTCTAGTAATTGGATCCTACTCCAGTGACCACAGTATAGATGCCAGATGGACTTAGCTTCTTGGGCTTCAAATCGAGTTCTCCCACCCACAAGTTGCATGGCCTTACACAGGGCACTTGACACTAACCCCCAGTGCCTCACTGGCATCAACTGTATAATGAGGATGCTAATGAATTTGGCACTTAAAATGCCTGTAATTATCTCAGGTCGTAGGCTTAACTATGTGTAGGCGGAAGCTTCTGGTGGGATCATGTAATTGATAAGGCTCTTTGATTGTCCCTGATAGGAGAGATAACTGTTGGGGGCTCTGTAATTAAAGCATTTTCTAAAGTTGTGAAGAACAAGTAGCTTGAGGCTTCCTCCACGTTGGCCAGTACTATGTGGATCACATCAGAAGATTCAATTGGAGGAGGAAATAAAAGAGATGCTATGATAGTCAATATCACTGGCAGATTGGAAACCAACCTCCTGTGGTGTCCTGTAGAGACACATTTTTTCCAAGGAGGTGCTCTCATGCCAAACTGCACAGTGAACTTACTGGAAGATGTTTCCCTGAAACAATGATATTCAAAAATCAAATGGGAGAAATACGAATAATTCAAATATGCCTTTGTTTAGAAAGAAATAGAGATAGGAGTAAAATTACTCTTCAAATAATCTCTGTCACATCTCTCCTTTTAGAATATCCCTCAAGGTTGAAGAGGAAAGTTGCAAACCAACCCCTAAGTAAACTTTCACCAATGCTGCCGTTCATGTGCATCAATGGCTCAAAACCTCACAGTCCAGAATCTCTTACAGAATGCAATCTAATTCCTTCCAGCTGGTCCATCTCAGAGCTAGATTTGTTCCTAGAAAAGAAGAACTAGTCAGAAAATACTGCTTTTGCTCTGTGCTTAGAGGCACCCATGTTTACAAGGTCACTCACAGCAGAACCCCCCTTGGCTTCAAAGAGAAGCTATGTTTCGAGAGCAGCTTGCTCAGATCTAAGGTCCAGTGTGCCGTGGGATCACAGGACTGAGCATTTTAGAGTCTTTTCTAAGCAACTGTTATGATGGCCTTTGGCCACAAGCTCTTAGTGCTGAATGGACTTTATTAGTCCTTTCTGCCAAACTTGAGGGAGGGAAATTTTTTGGCATTCTCCAGTCTGGCTCAGTTATGTGTATCAGCCAATATGTGAAACATAATAGTCACTGTTACTAAAGAATCTAGTCACACTGTGCCAACACACCTTTAACAATTAAGTTTCTGTGAACAGCATCAAGTACAAGCCAAGCACATGGCAGCCCCAGAAAGTGATTGCTGCTAAAGGTGTTAACACAGAGCTCCAAAATTGATCTTGAGAGGGCCTCGTAAGGAGGTCTCATTTTAAAAGGAGGAAAGAAGACTCAAAGATGGTCCATAGCTTTCTCAAGGTCACACAGTTCCAAAATGACAAAGAAGTCATTAAGCAGAGGATAACGGTTCCAGTAGCACAGCCTTGCTTGGGGTTACAGAAAGGAAATGATCTGAGCTGCAACCATTTATGCTGGTTCCATGATTGGGAAAAGAGGGAGAGAGGAGATGTCAATAAGTGACTCACAATGGCTTCTTTATATAGGATTACAAACAACTGAAAACAAATTAACCCTCTAGTTGACTACTACCATATGGTATAGATGTATGCATGCATGCATATATAAAATGTGATTCATTGATTTAATGCTAATAGAGTAAAGAGGCAGGAGATGAACTGAAATGTTACCATAGAACACACTGTTCACATTGAAATACACTAATCCCTATCATCATTCCAGTTCTCAAAGCATTTACTTTAAGAACATATCAAGTGCTAAGTTCTTTAAAGTTTATAAAAAGAAACCATAGTAGAGCATTAACTTCCAGAAGTATTTGTGTAACTAGGAATAGTGGCAGATACCTGTCATCCCAATACATGGTAGGCTAAGGCAGGAGGATCACAGTGAGCTCAAGGTCAGCCTGGTTTCCTAGGGAGAAGTAAAACCAGCAACAAAAAGATAGGGTAATGTAATTGAAATTCAATTTGAAAATGAAAATTGAAGGCTACAATAAACTGCAATAAAGAGTTAAAGTAGACATTAACTTAAACATAAAAATATACAATAAATTCCTCTAGGATGAACGGCCTTCAGGCATAGGAACAAGTTGGACAGTTGTCAACTGGATATAGGCCCTGTGATGATCTGAATGTAATATGTTCACCATAGGCTTCTGTTTCCACAGTTTGTCCTCATCTGGTGGCTCTGTTTTAGGAGGTTGTGAAGTTTTGGGCACATGGATCCTACCGGTCATCTATAAGATCAGGGTTTAAGGACTGTAGTTCACGCAGGTTCCCAGCCTTGTTCTCTGCTCCCTGGGTTCCAAGGTGATGTGATTGGTGATGTGATTGGGTGTGCTTGACCAGCCATTCCCAATACCACTGTATCCACACCATAGGGATACTTTTAACTATATTCCCCAAACTGTACACTGGAATTAATTCTTCCTCCTCAAAGTTTCTTCTCTCAGGGATTCAGTCACAGCTATTGGAACAATAACTAAGACAAAACAGAGCTGGGTGGAGGGAAGTGTGTCAATGGTTGTCATTATCTGAGGACTCAGAGCTGTCTGGAGGGAAGCCCGTGAGTATAGACTGTGTACGTTTGTTAATTACACTCCTAATGCTGGGGTGCACCAGATTTCAGGCAAGCAAAGGAATAGGAGTGTGAGATAAGAATGGAAGAAGGTCAAAGCTTTTTTAATTGAATCTGAATGTGAGGTATGGGGAAAAGATCCAAACACAAGATTTGGTTTGATTCTGCACACCTGATACGCAGAAACTGCCTGGTTCAGGAGAGACTGCACTAAATTATGAAGAGACAAAAGATATTATAAAAGTGGTGTTAGCAAAAACTGCGCTAGAAGTAGGACCTGGTGTCTGAGCGGTAAGCCAGGAAATGTGCTTACACACACGTATATAGCTTGCTTACCAGAAAAGAAGACTTGGCCAAACTAAATCTTCTAGAAAAATGGCATGGCAGTGCAGGTCTCAAAGGTAAAGGCAGAGCTAATAACCTTTAATTCTGCTACCACCTGTCTAATCCATCTGGGAAATACCTATCACCAAAAAAGTCCTATCACCAAATTCAACACAGGTTGAATGTTATATTACCAGTAAACAGGAAATATCAGGAAGATTTTCATCTGCACTGAAACCCATATAAGCTGCAGGGGTGAGGGCAGGTGCTTCATTCTGCTGTGTTTTGTTCAGGTTTTGGTTTGGTTTGGTTTGATTTGGTTTGGTTTGATTTGGTTTGGTTTGGTTTGGTTTGGTTTGGTTTGGTTTGGTTTGGTTTTCATCCTCAACCCAGGGCAATGGAAAAAGACAGAAAAATCTTTTCAGCAAAGGAAATCCAAACAGCTAGTTGTTCTTCATTGCTAGGAGAAAATAGAGAGAAATCAAACCTTATTTTTCTACTGTCAAATCAAAGGTATCATTCTTTGAGGACTATGCACTACCCAACTTAATTAGAATAAATCCACTCCAACTTGCAATCGACTTCATCAAATGACAGAACAACATAATCACTTTCTTACAGGAGGAGATGTAAAAACTGCCACTGAATGACTTTACTTTTAGAATATTGGGAAGAATTTCAAACAGCAGCAAGCATAAATTCACCAAAGATGCATGAAAGCATTATGTGCCAAAATTGTTAGGAGTTTTTGCCTGTAAAAATAACACCAAAAGAAATAATTCTGATCAGTAAAAGTGAAGTTAAAAGGCCATGTTCAGCATTGTCTTGAATGCTAACAGATGAGCTCACATTTTACTTCATAACCTTCCTGCTTAGCTCCATAACACATGGCTTCAGTGTGCCCATGTTGAGTATCTCAAACATAACAGCAGCTGCTCAAGCCTGGGGAGAGAGCTCAGCTAGGAAAGGGCTTGATGTGAAAGCAACTCATCGCGAGTGCTAACATAACAGCACCTGGGGGACATGGTGGCACGTACCTGTGATCTCAGTAATGGGAAAAGGAAAACAGGTGGATCCTGAGGATCCCAGCTAACTACTCTGACTAAATCTACGAAATCACAGTAAATGCCACAGACCTTCTCTCAAAAACACAGGGTGAACATTTTCTAACAAAGAAAGCTAGAGATAACCAACCTCTAGTTTCTCCACTCATGTATATATGTGTGCTCATGTACACTCGTGAATACATGCACACATACACACACATGTGCACACCACACACATATTCACACCACACACAGATATACACACACATACTCACACTCATAAATATATATATATATAGGTATATAGCACACACCAGACAAACACACACACATCACATATACCACACACACACACACACACACACACACACACACACACACACACGCACGCACACATACAAACACATGGAAAAAAGCAACAACTCCCCCAAATATTTTGGGGGGACAAGTATTGCTTCTAATCAAGTACTTCAGCACATTAGATATTTCAGCTGAAATCAGAGTGAAATGAGATCTCAGAAAATGGCTGATGCACCTGAGGCCACCTTGTCCTGTCCTGATGTGCAGTCAAGAGAGAAGACAGGGGAAGGAGTTCAGACGTGCTAGGCAGCAGAATTCAGCACAGCCGATTCAACAGTGTCAGTGGGTGCACCTAACTTGGTCTCTCTGACCCCTGAGAAACACAAGCCATCACTCCAAATGACCCCTGGCCGATTGTTAGTCGTCACTGCAAACATGTTACACTGTTGCTCCTTCAATTGTTCCTCTAAGAGCAGAGTATCAGAGTCAACTTAAGGTTGACCAAGTGACAAAATCAATTTTACACATTGCCGCATTCATACACATCACAGGAAGCCAGGACTTTAGACAACCAGACTGCACTATGCCCACAAAGCTCCCTTGTAGTGACAGACACCCTGATGTCTCATTCTCAAACTGTAACTACAATCTGCTTTACAAAGTCTGAATGCTCTTCTATGGGGTAGGCAATGCCACTCTGCCTGTCCAGTTCCAGTCTGAACGTGTTTTCTGGGCTTGCTAACCTGTACGTGTAATTGTATCCCTATGTGTCTGACAAATGCATAAACCAAAAGGCAGAAGCTCTGGGTGGGATGGTACGAGGCCTTAAAGCCAGACACACATCTTTCCACCGCACTGTGTTTTCTTACTGCTGCAGCGTTGCAACGAGGCACCTCCCTGCTTTCCCGGGAGGATGCATCATCTTGAGATTTGCAGGACCCCCAGCACCAAGCCTTAAGGAATAGAGCTGTCCTTCACGTATCACCGGAGAATCCATTCTCTGTATTCTTTAAGTCTCTGTCTCCTGGTAGTTTTATCTCAAATCATATGACTTTCATAAATTTATATAGCCAAACTTATCAGATAATTAGTCATTTTAAATAACTTATTATTCAAAAGGCAGCTATTTCCTGACATCTTAGATTAACATAATGCAAATGCTTTCCCAGAGATACGGCTTTCTTGAGTTTGTTTCTTCACTGGAATGACATCCCTATCCATTAGTTACTGAAAACTGCCATAATTACAATATTTGGAAAGGGGGAAAGTTATGTATGACAAAGCAATTTTAGAAAAATAAATGTGTTTTAACAGACAAAAGTTGTAGAACAAAGAATAACAAGGCCCATCCAGTTGAAATAGAAAAATGTTCATTTTTAAAAGGAAATACTGGCCAGGGGATATGCAGATGATACACCTGGATTTACTGGTTGCTGTTTGTGGGTGTGGTTTGTTTAGCTGATTTTCACATGATCGAAGCTTGGAGTTCGATATGTGATGGTGGGAGGTGCTATCAGTGAGAGGAGCCGAGTGTAGAGTAAGTAGGTCACTGGGGGCTGAGTGTAGGGTGTGTATGTCATTGGAGTGATAGACTCAAATTCTTAGGGTTCTCGAGATGAAGAGATTCTGGAGCAATGTGAGTTAAAATTTAGTAAGGTTTCTGTGTAGGTGTATGTGAGATGAGAGAGAGAGTGAGAGAGACAGGAAGAGAGAGAGAGAGAGAGAGAGAGAGAGAGAGAGAGAGAGAGAGAGAGAGAGAGAGAGAGAGGAGTAATGGCCTAAATCAGAATGACCCCATGTACTCATGTATGTGAATACCTGATTCCTAATTGGGGATACTGTTTGAGAAGGATTAGGAGGTATGACCTTGTTGGAGAAAGTGTGTCACTGAAGACGGCTCAGTTTTTCCTTTCCTTCCTCCCGCCCTCTTCCTGCTCATATGGAAGCACTCAACTCCTGTTCCCATGCCATACCTGCCTGCCTGTTGCCCTGGTCCCTTTCAGGATGGATTCTAACCTTCTAGAATCATTAGTCTCAATAAATGGTTTCTCACTTGCCCTAACCATGGTACCATGGTAGCCCTAGCCACGATGACTCTTCATAGCAATAGAAAAGTAACTAAAACAGAAGAAGACGACCAGCCACAGGAGAGCAGAAGGGATGTAGGAGGTCAGCGTGTGAGGGACCAGTCAAACTGACAAGTGATGGCCTACAGGTAGGAAAAGTGCATAATAAATTTTATCAAGTTGCTTGCTAACTCAAGGATTAATAAATCAAATATTTTAAATAAACACAAGATAAATAAACCTTTCGGTGATTCTAAGAAGCCATCAAGCCGTTTTCACAACACTGGCTGGGGACGAGGCACACCTCTCTTACAATCATTCACACCCTGCTCTGAGGGACAGCATTGGAAGTCTGAGGCTAAGAACCAACTCTGCTTTCACTAAGCATTCCAGACCATTCAGTCTTGCTATTCGATAAGAACCCCTGGGGTTTGGCAGGTCTATAGCACTCAAAGAACTAAAAATAGCTGCTTCTGTGTTTTTCAAATTCTCTAAAGAAAGAAACAACAAAAGCTGGTCAACGGCTCTGTGCAGAGAAAAGAAAAAAAAACAGCTTAAAATGTTTACCATATAGTTCCTTACAGAAAAGGACATCATTGTAAACAATTAGAGTCATATGTGGGCAATCTGTTATCCCACTAGACACTGGTAGCTTGAGGACCTTGGAAGTTTTTGTGACATAGGGGCTGGAGGAAGTAGGAAAAGAGCGAATAGAGAGATCAAGAGCAAAAAGGGAAGTATACTTTTTTCAATCATGTGAACCAGGCTTTCTGAAGGAATGTGCTAAAATCAGTGGAGGTCAAAGTATGGTGGCTTTTTAAAAAATAGATGTTCATTACGAGTAGCACCATGCAAGCAAGTACAGATGACAATTTTTGAATATAACATTTTTAAGATGTTTTGAGCCTCAGTTGTATTGTGAATAGAATCCAAAACAAGTCAGTTCTATGCTTCTTCTCCACACAGAAAGCGCCTCTCCGCTCAGGGACCTTTGCGTGTAACCTTGCTTCCTTTGGAAGCTCTTTAGGACCATGAGGACAAAAAATAGAAATCTTATTTATCATTATTCTAGGTTCTGCCTGAAGATGAGTGATAGGCTCCTAGTAGGAACTGAAATGCATGCATATACAATAAATGTTTTCAAAATGGCTGCATGTAGAGTCACTCTAAGATACTCTGCTCAGCTCTATAAACAGACACGCTGATGTATTTAGGGAAACTCTGTCAACTGCTAGAAAGGAAAGAACTAATAAAATTAGTTAAGGCTCTGAGCATTCAAAGATGTAAACATTATATATTATTGATCCTTAAAAGAAAATGTCCTGGGGAAGAATATGCTAACTGGTTATCCAGTACCAAAGGATTAGTGCTGGGCCGCCATGGCAGGCAGTATGCTGGTGAACTGTCAGGCATGGCAGACAACAGGCATGGTGCTTTCTATCTCCTGCAGCACAGACTTGGTTCCAGCACTCCCTGGTGCTCGTGTTCTCTCCACACTGTACATTTTTTTATTTCTCTTTGGGCTGCTTGCTTGTTTTCACTACAGAGCTATATTAGAGTGAACACTATAATATGTGACCTAGTCCATTCTATGCCCTCTTGAAATCTCCTCTGTCCATGACATCAAACCAAAACTGTTCAATTCAGCCTCCAGGAGTTTCTTAGGACAAGGGCAAAGTCCCTCCATATTCCTTGACAAAATTTCACAACCGTCTCTAGACGACATGCTAACACTCTTCCCCTCCGAATCCTCTTGACAGGCCTGCATTTTCCATTTTCACCTGAGCAGGACTGCCTCTCATGTTCCTACTAGGATGGCCCACGGAATCCCACTTAACACACTTAATTGCCTTTTTTTAAAAATCCAAAATCCCAAATTCTTCCATAGTCCTCCAAACAATAACAAGGTTGACCACATCAATATGCCACTCCCTGCTACCAGCTTCTTCGTTAGGTACTGTGAAAAGACACCACGACCAAGGAAACTTTTAAAAGAAAGCATTTCATTGGAGGATTGCTTACAGTTCCAAAGGATTGCTCCATGACCATCTTGGTAAGGGATATGGTATCAGGCAGGCAAGCATAGCACTTGAGCAATAGCTGAGAGCTTTACATCCTGATCCATATAAAGCTAGATTCAAAGCAAGTAACACCGGGCCTGGCATATGCTTCTGAAATCTCAAAGTTCACCCTAATGACACACTTCCTCCAACAACCCACACGTATTCCAACAAGGCTACACCTCCTAATCCTTCTAATCCTTCTCAAACAGTTTCACTCCTCACATATACGAGTCTATGAGAGCCATTTTCATTCAAAACACCATAGGATAGCAATTTATGAAATGAGATGCTATGAATACATTCAGGAAGAAGGTGTACATGGGAGAGTTTGAAGGAAGGAAAAAAATAAAAGAAAAAAAATAATAGCATGTCCATCATTGATATAGCAGAGTGTTCTATCCTAGTGGAGATTAAATACTTACCTATTCAAAACAAAAATTGAAAAGCTGGTTTTGGTCAAGTTTGTGGTATTACTTCACCTAGTACGTGTCACCTAAACTAAAGGTATATGCATCTATCCAGTTTACAAAAACAGGATTTCAGCTTCCATTTCAGTTGAATGATGAAGTGTCTAGACGCTGGATGGCAGCCATTACAAATACTACTTGGCTCTGTGAGACTAAAGTGAATTCTATTAAGAGAAAAAACTCTTAAGTCACAGATATGTTCACAAGTTGTTCTCCATTTAGCATTCAATCTGTTTAAAAATATGTGATTTTTTTAATCCAGAATTAATGCAAAATTATTGTATTTCAGCATGATACTTTGTGTTTTAATAACTAATTTTGCCAAAAATGTCATATTGTAACTGGAAGAAAGAAAATCGTTTGAGGTTCAGGCAGTCTTTTTCTGAAACTAAAACAAATGTCATTGATTCACAAACAAGTGTTTGTTTCCTCAAAGTGCTGCCCTGTGCAGTTCCCACTCTATATCAGGACTACCTCCCGACGTCCAGACATTTCACTCACCATAGAACCATAAAATATGCAGCAGTGTCAGACTCTGCTACTGTAGTGTGTGCTAGCCAATTATTGCTACCATTGCAAATCCAAATCCAGCCTCTAGGGCAGTCCCTTCTCCTGGTTTACAAATGGCCTCACCCTGACTGCATCCCAATGTATCAGGAGGAAACCCAGGGTTTTACAGTTATGCCTCATTTGACCACAGATAGATAGAGTATCAGAATGATGAATTAGCAGCTAAGTGCTTACCACCAAGTCTGAACATCTGAGTTTGATCCCTGGGACCCACATAATGAAGAGAGAGAACTGATTCCAATTAGTTGTTTGCTGACATCCATATGCAAGCCACAGCATAGTCACATGTGAGCATGTATGCCTATGACTACACATATACACATTCACAAAATAAATTTAAACAATAACAAAAAAAACAACAATAAAACTTGGTTGTTTCTTTGAAGATTCTACTTCTACATGTAGTGACATTAGAGGGTTATGACTTGAATGAGGAACAAAAGTTAGTCCATGACCCGAGTTTGAAGACAGTTTATCATGATCTCAAGTACTATACTTGTGATGACTGTTAGTCATCATTGTTAACTTTACTGGATTTGAAATTACATAGACTGCCCTATTCATGTAGAGATGTCTTCAAAGCATTTCTAGAATATTAACTGAGGGAGAATGATTCATCATGAATGTGGTGACACCATACATTGGTTGGGGTCACAGACAGAATTAAAGATGATCAAAAAAAAA
>JADRCD010160387.1:0-46353 GCA_019843815.1 Montemys delectorum | reverse complement strand
CACACACACACACACACACACACACACACACACACATCCTCTCTCTCTCACACACACACAGACATTCACATACACACATGCACACACACATACATGAACACACACCCGTGTTTTCTCTGTCTCTGTCTCTCTCTCTCTCTCTTTCTCTCTCTCTCTCTCTCTCTCTCTCACACACACACACACACGAATGCACATGTGCCTGTGTGCATGCAGTCTTTCTGTGGTTTTCTGCATCTGAGAAGCTCAGGCCACCACCACTGCAGTACTCCCTGAGGAGGGCATCTGTTTCCCATGTGGGGAACGATCTTTAGTAAGAGCTTCCAAGGTTAACAAGTTAATAATAGCCACAGTACCTGACCCTGTTCAAGGATATTTTCGCCTTCCTACATGGACCCTGATTGGCAGCCACCACCTGCATGGTGTGGTTTATGGTTTTAAGAATGAGATGAGAAATAATCAGCTCAATACCTCATTATAATTAGTCTCCTGAGTCAGCTAATACCCTCCGAATGCAATTTGGTGCTCTAGATTATTTCTGTATTGTCCACTCAAGATATTTTTGGGTTGACAATGAAAATAATTTAGCAGGACTGATGACAATAGCATTCTAAAAATCACTTTTGTGGTTTCATAGCTCCTGTTTTCCATAAATATTCATTATTGGACAGTTGATTTGGTAGCCAGTACACACATATCCCTCACAGTATTAGGAATTCCTACTTATCCATAGGCTTTTGTTTTCTGGAGTAGCGATGTGTAATTCAACATTTCTGGTCTAATTTTCCTGAGGTCATTTGCAGTTTTGTGGCTCTGGCATTTGTCTTTCTCTGACATGTCCATTCTGTCCTTTGAGCTGGCCAGTTAACAAGTGACTCAGTTCTTTTGAAAAAACACAATGGGTTCCTCTCTGTCAATTCTTCTCTGGGTCTCCTGCGTTTGTGAGTAAAACAGGGAAAAGATACACCTCCCATGCCACTTCCAAGGAGAGTGTACTGCCGAAACAGCACTGGTGACAGCGCTCTGGAGGATGACACTACAGATCCACTAAATTCTGTCTGACAGACTTGAGCACAGTATCCTTGCTGTGGGCAAGGTACTGTGCTAGTTACAGTAGATGTTTCAAAGAAAAATAAAGGTAGTGACTGTTCTCAAGGAGTTTAAAATCTGGGAGAGCAACCTTGATACTTAGCAAAGTAAAAGATCTAAGGCCTAAGCAGATACTTTATATTAAAAAAAAAAAAGTCCTGTGTGACCCCTTACAAAGAGTCAGCAGAGAACAATTCCTTTCAGGGTAGATGGGTAGAAGAATGATCCACAGAAGGGATGATTATTAGTCTTGTTTCTGAAGAAAGGACATCATTTGAGCATGGGGAAATGCTAAAGTGATTCTCAGAATGCCGGTTCAGCAGGGAAAACCTCAGAGGAACCTGAGGCCCCCTGTGGTACATTTCACCACATTGACTATAAGGACTTTGCAAGGAAGTAAGGCTGATGGCAAAATGGAACAGAAGGTCTTAGTCAGGGGACAAAGTGAAGCACCTGTTATTATCATGGTTGTGTTGCTTTTGAGCTGCCTGGGGCATACAAGTATGATTATGTTTACATTTGAGAGAAGAACAATTTGGAGGTGGAAGACTGAGGGGTCCAGTTACCGGAACTGCTGAAGTAAGATTTGGCCATGGCCTGAACCAGGACCCAGAGAGAGAAACAGAGATGGATAAGAGTCATAGCTTATGTGTTGATGTTTCACTAAAAGTGATATTTCTACTGATTGCTCCTGCTGCTTTTACCTCAAAATATGAACACACATTCGCATCAGCATGTGCACAACACACGCACACACACACACACACACACACACGCACACACACACACACACACACACAAAGAGAGAGAGAGACAGAGACAGAGAAGAGAGACCGAGAGAGGGGTAGAGGCTTGAATTTTTTTCTTAAGACATGTGCCTTATATCTTAGCACAATACCAGGCATTTGACTGATTAGAGGCAATTGTCTCCTGAATGAAATTAAGAACAATTTGGCATGTTGTTCTTGGCATATTGATCCTGGAAAGTGATGAACTTTGATATACAAATTGCAGCTATTCCTCTCTGTTGCTTATTAATTGGTATTGGAAAGAGGGACACCCCTGGAGTTGAAGATAATTTTGACTGTACTGTGACATTATAAGGAACAGAAGCCCCCAGACCAGCCAGTCTGGTGAGTCCATGCCAGTAAGACTCTGTTCCTTATAAGGTGGAAAAGTAAGGAACAATATCTGAGGTTATTGTAGTTGTACTTATATGGCCAGTTGCTCATTAAAATTTGGTTCATGACTGCATTTAGATCTTCCTTAAGAATATATGCTGCTTTTACATTTTACACTTCGTACATTTTAGACAAACTTTTCTAGAATCATACAGAGTATGATATCTTTTAAAATTGTTTTTATTCAAACAAAATGGTGGGCTTCATGATGACAGTTTTATACAAATGTCATGGTACATTCTCATGTTCAAGACTCATTAACCAACTTTGTTTGTTTCTTCTTGACTTCCTTCATTAAAGAGCATACTAGTTTCCTTTCTTCATCAAAATAGTTCCCTTTATTCTTTTATGTAATATATGCCACATGTAATATATACTAGATGAAATATATAAATTTCTAGAATCTGCGAAGAGGAGAAAATGTGATATTTATTGCTCTTACTTATTCTTCTTCTGGATACATTCTCCTTCACAAAACCCCCTTCTACTTTCATGTCTCATAACCATTTCTGTGTATGGTGGGGGACATGAGCTTAAAAGCATGAGGACCTAATTTGATACCAGAACCCATGTTACCCCCTTTTATAAAGATAGATTCTTTCCCCATACAATATAATCTAAATACAGTTTACCCTCTCTCTACTCCTTCCAGTTCCTTCCCACCAACTTTCCTATCCAGATTAACTCCCTTTCTGTCTCTTATTAGAAAAGAGCTGGCTTCTAAGAGATAACAACAAAAACAGAACAAAATAAAATATAGTAAAATAAAAACAAAACAACACAACAACAACAGAGGTGTATATACGTTGTAAACAATTAAATCTTTTAGAAAAGTCATTAGTGGAAAGATTATAAGAGCAGAGGGAGATGGAGGACACACACACACACACACACACAGAGGCATATATATATATATATATATATATATATATATATATGACATGTATATGACAGTTTTAGTGGAGAGAAAGTTGAGTTTGTACTCTTTGATTAGGTCCTACTGTGTCCAATAAGGAGACTGTGTCCTCAGACAATACAACTAGTATCATACTTACTTCCCAAGAGCTAAGAACAATAATCAGGCATGGAAATTCCTTTCTTTGAGCCACCCAACTTGGTAAAATTAAGTAATCAAGTTTAAACTGTCATTTCTTAAGTTCACTTTCAAGTAGCATATCTTTTAAAAGGATGTACTTACATAATTTCTTTTCTATTTTCATTATTGTTATTTGTACTGCACATATCATGTGAAATGATTAATAACTCAACAAGGAAAGTAATGATGATATTAAATGCTCTGTCTTCATATAAATATGTAAGTTGTCGTTGACAGTCACAGTGGAAATCTCTTCATTTTACTCTTATGTGTGTCTTATTATTTTAGTTTGATACTTCATCAAAGAATAAAGCAAATAGTAGGACAATTTTGAAATATAGTTATTGTTATATTCAGCATGACACATGAGAGCTGATCACTGATCACTCCTTATTCATAAACAAAATTTTTCCAACCTGAGCAAGACATGTGTTATTTAAAAATACCAAGTTTTAAGATTAGCCTGGTCTATAAAATAATTTTTGAACAGGGGCCTTTGAGATATGAGAAAAGCCCCCACACAGAGACAGGATGTTTGTGAGTCTTTGATATTCACTATACTGGATGGTAAGAAACCATAGAATGGCCTAGAAATAAAATGTTAAATAGGATGTCTAATTTTATGTAGAGAGGTTTTGCAGATGAAAGAGACTCAATTTGCAAGCCCTTTGTAAAATAAAACCTCTTTGTTATTCTGACAAATTTTGAACTCATATACCACAAATAATTGCAAGGAATAGCTCTAGATATGCTTATTGATAACCTATTAAAAGCAAAGTTGTAGATTATCTAAATTAGAGGGTTAGAGCTGCATGACACTGGAAAAATAATAGCTTCTATTTGCATACATTTTTAGTTGCTAAAAGCATAAAAGAGAGCAAATATGGTAGAGTTCAGTGTTTCAGGTTCTCCTACTCACCAATGCCCGTGAGGTAAAATTTATTTAACCTTGTGCCTGCATTGCCTCACCTGTAAAGTGGGTATAATAGTTTGTAGGCATCTTATGAGATTTATATTAGACAATCCATGACAATTGTCTTACAGGCAGAATTCCTCTATTTAGGACAACTCCCATTTATGTGGGAAGGTCTTGTGAAGATAGGTGGATTTTCATGCACTCTGATATCTTCCTTCTCAAGGAAGGAGAATGAAATATGCTTCTGAAAGCTTTTTTTTTGTGATGGTGTTATCAAAAAATGAACATAATTTTGAAATATAAATGATCTTAGAGATTGTCAAATGGCTAATCTTCTAGTCTCATCAATGAGTAGAATAATTTTCTCTATGAAGATTCATGAATCAAAACCATTTTAAGAAGTGAATGGCTTAGTTCTAGTTCTTCCATGGAGAACCGACTTTATGTGTGGTGACCGCACAGAGGGGAGAGGAGCATGAGATTGGAAATGTTTTCATATGAGGGCAGCATGAACAGAAGCATTCAGCTGGGGACATTTGGAAAGGCTTCTAGTTTTTGCTTATAGGAGTAGCACGAAGTTGTATACATGATGGGGTTGAGAATTCATTCTTGTTTCTGTATTTTATATGGATCTTATGAGACTGATTCTTTCTTTTTTTTTTTTTTCTTCACTTTCTTGTCTATAAATCTGATGCCTGATCATATCTCCCTGGATGACCAGAAGCTCAAAAAAGATCTAACTGTGAGAAATGTACCAGGAAGAGGTTGCAGCTGTCACCTCTGTTGCCAAGGGAGTCTAAGATATCAGAAAAGCAGTTAATCTGGAAGCTGGTTTGGTCTTACAACCCAATAGAATCAGAAGTCTGTAGGATGACCCTGTGCTGGAACAGAAAGGTTGGCAAATCGCTTTTTTCAATAATCAGAGTCCACTGTCATGGGGACTTGGGAGGAGAAAGAGCAGCCAAGTGTGGTCAACATGAGAGTGAGAAATACAAGGAAATGAAGTACAGGGAAAAGAAAGATTGGTGATTACTGCAGATCTGATGTTTAGACAGTCATTCCTGCCTTTTATACAATTCATATGTAGAAAATAAAAATAGAATAAATAAAGAAGGCAATCTAAGCTTGTGAAGTTGGAAGATAGCACTGCCATCCCATCACCAACAGTAAGTGTCCCTTCAGGGAACAGGACTGTTGTATGACAACAGATTATTTGCCTCACAGGGGGGCTTTTCTGAGGGAAATGATCCAAGGGATGGGTCAATTGCAAAAGTAGATTTATTTTGGAGATGATAGGAGGAAATGGGACAGGGCTTTCAGAAGAGATTTGTCACTTCAGCTGGCATGTTTAGGATCAGACATTCTCACTGTTCTTTCCAGAAATACAACAGTAGTACTGATGAAATCAGACCTTCTTTTGGGGGATAGTGATATTTTGGGAAGAGAAAAAGATGTTTATGGGATATTGAACTATATATAGACACCCCCCACCTCCCGAGGAGAGGAAGTGAAGCTACATTCCTGGAGTTGTCATAGCATGAGAAAAAGACATTTGTGTGTGATGGATTGCTAGCAGGGATGTTGGTGTAGAGTTCTGAACTCCCGCACCCATGCCTGCTTAGCAAACGCCAGTCCCCATTGAGAATATAAATATATCCGCCATGTATCTTTATCACTACACCTTCACCTCTTAGCATGCCTGCTGTGATTTTTCCACATCGGACAGAGAGGCTTAGAGGACTTAGAGAGATGATCTAATTTTATCACATTCCAGTGATAAAATTTCATAACACAGGTGGGACTTAAGAAATGATTCCATTAAACACACTGTCAGCGGCCCCTTTTCTGGTATGGAGGACAAAGACTGTGGAATGATCTCTTTACATAGCCAATGCCATGTCTTTGGGAGAGAGACTATCTCTGGTCAACTGGAAACCTGAATCCAGTGGGGTGGAAGTGGAGTGTGGGGGAGTCAATGCTATTTGCCCTTACCGATGCAAGAGCGCCATCTACAGGTAGAATTCAAGAGAGTGGGAGAGGCACCTCAAGAACTTGAATGTGAGCTGTTGAGAAGAAGCCAAGAAGCATCACAGAAAAAGGCCAGACTGTGAACCACACGGGGGGTTACAAGAGCTCCTGCTCCCTAAACAGCACGAGGCATTTACATAGAGGAAAACAGGAAAGGAAGGGCTTTTTGTAGACCGAGACTCAAACATGGGTATCAAGTACTCGTGAAAGCTGAAGGAGACCAATAAGAGGCTTCTGGGACCTACACAGTCTTTCTGCCCGTGTGTATTCAGATGTCTGATATACTGGAAATAGCTCAGATAGGGAGGTAGCCGAGGCGGTCATTAGGCAAGCCCAGGAGAAGGAATAAGGCATTGTGCTGTGCATAGATGGGTCTTTGGTATTCGTGTGCAGTTTCATGACATCTGCAAGTAGGATTTGCATTAGGGATAGGTTCATGAGTTTTTAATCATCCTAAACAAGGGTAAATGCCATTTAGAATGGAGTGTGTGTGTGTGTGTGTGTGTGTGTGTGTGTGTGTGTGTGTGTGTATCAAGGGACAAGAGATAGAATTGAAAATAAAGATGGTAATTGATGGAGGCAGTTATTTATTACCTGGTGTGAAAATCTAGGATGCTGTGCATCTTTCTTCTTCTCTTACAGATCTAGTTCACAGTGGTAATGGTAGTAGTCAGTACTTGTGGAGGTCTCACAGTGCTCTAAGATCCGATTAAAAGGATAGCAAGCAAACTTCCCAACACCCACAGAGATGTTTCTATTATTGCCCCTTATACAAACAAGAATTCTACAGCCAGAGAGGAAATGCAACATGCTAATGGGCAGGTCACACGGGTGATAAGAGGAAACAGTAAGTGGAGCCTAAGTGCTGGTTTGAGAGCCTATGATCTTGAGAGCTCAATCCTCTGTAGCCCAGTGCATACCTACCTATTTATGTATAGACAGTGTATTATTAGTACAATCAATGAACCCTCAAACTTGACAGGTGTATGTATGCAAAATATATAAACTGTGACTGCAAAGAGAGCAAGAGTTCAGTTCTGTTTTACTCTTGGGGGCTGCATTTCCAAAGCAGTTACTTGATCCGGCATACAAATTGTCCCAAACCTTACAGCTTAAAACAACAAACACTTTGTTGTCTCCCAGTTTTCATGCATATGAATTAAGAAATAGCTTAGTGGGCAGTTCTCCGTTAGGCTTATGAAGTGTGGGTGAGCTGTTGGCGAGGTTGCAGTTACTGCAACTCTCAGCTGGGGAGTATGTTTCCAAGCTCTTCCTACTGTTGCTGGCAACCCTTGCAGCTCACCACATGGCCTCTCCACAGGCTGCCCAATGTGGCAGCTGGCTTCCGTTTTGCAAGACCATCTCATAGCATGACAGCTGGCTTCCCTAGAGCGAATGATTCAAGGGAGATTGAGAAAGTGCCACAGAAGTGGCAGACTTTTTATAACCCGACCTCCTTCTCAATTGCTATGTTATAGAGAAGCAACCTATTGAATTCAGTTCACACTCAGAAAAGGAGCTGTCCTACAGATGTGTATATACTAGGAGGTGGTATTGCTATTCAATCCTCTAAGTAACCAACCACTTCTTCCTATTTCTCCAAATTCATTTTTTATTTTTCTTTCTTTTTTCCTTTCTTTTTTATTTTATTTTATTTTATTTAATTAATTAATTTAATTATTTATTTTTATTAGATATTTTCTTTATTTAAATTTCACATACTATCTCCTCTCTAAGTTACCCCTCTGAAAAAAATACCAAAAACAAAAACAAAAAAAAGAAACCCTGTTTCCTCCCTCCCTCTCCCTGCTCACCAACCCATCCTCTCCTGATTTCTGGTCCTGGTATTCCCCTACACTGGGGCATAGAACCTTCACAGGACCAAGGGCCTCTCCTCCCATTGATGACCAACTAGGCCATCCTCTGCTACATATGCAGCTGGACCCATGAGTCCCACCATGTGTACTCTTTGGTTGATGGTTTAGTCCCTGGGAGCTCTGAGGGTACTAGTTAGTTTATATTGCTGTTTGTCCTAAGGGGCTGCAAACCCTTCAGCTCCTTGGATCCTTTCTCTAGCTCCTTCACTGGGGACCCTATGCCCAGTCCAATGGATGGCTGTGAGCCTCTACTTCTGTATTAGTCGGGCACTGGCAGAGCCTCTCAGGAGACAGCTATATCAGGCTCCTGTCAGCCAGCACTTGCTGACATCCACAATAGTGTCTGGGTTTGATAATTGAATATGGAAAGGATTCCCAGGTGGAGCAGTCTCTGGATTGTCCTTCTTTCAGTCTTTGCTCCATAGTTTGTCTCTGCAACTCCTTACATGGGTATTTTGTTCCCCCTTGTAAGAAGGAAGTCATTGTGGCCTTTTAGAATCCTTTAGCTGCTTTCTTTTCCCGTTGGTACTTCATTATGCACTTCTGACTTCTGTCTTTCTTACTTCATATGTTCCCTGATCAGTCTCCTAATATGCCTATGGCTTGAACATATACTATGTGTTAACATTTCTAATCTTTAGCTCTTAACAGCTCATGTGCCTTCACCTTATCTATTGCTTTCCAGACTCCCTGGACTGTTTTATAGCCAATCTGGTCAAGTAAAAATCCTATTACAGCAGCAGCAGCAGCAGCAGCAACAACAACAACAACAACAATCAGAGCACCAATTGTCTTAATCCACCATAAGTATCAAAGAACAGCATAGATGTATGTCAGGTTGCACATCCAAATCCTAACAGCACAATTCAAATGCTCCCTTCTAATCCCAGAGACAGCTTGGACCTATCATCTGCTCTAATCCCTCATTACTTCATGAAGATTGACCCTCTTTTCTAGCCTTATAGCTTTGTATTCCACTTAATGTTCTCATTATACATTTTATGCATTAGTAAAGTTGCCTTGAGCCATGCCATTTGAAACAGGTTCTCCTCTACAAAGCAAACACAATCAAATCCATCCTATGTATAAACTGTATACTGGCTTAGAAGAAATTAGTGACCTAGAAGAAATATAGGGTGGACTTAAACACAGTGGTCCCAGTCCTCATGCCACTACCTATTAGCTAAAAAGGACAGAGTATGTAAAAAAGTATTTAAGGATCAGTTTGTTTATCCACGAAATGGCATATCTTCAAAGCCAAGTTGTTACAATGAAATGAGATGACAAAGAGCTGGATAGAGAATGACTTGTCTACAAACAGAAGCTATTGTTGCTGATGAGCTGGCTGCATAGCAGACATTACTGTGTTAAGAAATGAGCACTTATGACTTCCTAGAATCATAACTTTCTCTGCAACTTTGTGGCATGCCAGTTTAGTTTACTGTTGGTTTCTGCCTAAAACCCCTGTTATGCCCTCTTCTTTCTGTTTGACACTTTGGCCTTCTTTGCTGACTTCACATCAATCTTGTGTTTGGAAATGCTGGATTATCCCCTACCAACAAAGAAATTGTAGTTCTCACCACAGTGGCCCATTATTCCCTAGAGATCCTTATTTCTTTACCCACCTGGCTACAGTGGCCTGTGAAACCAGGAGCAGAAAATAGTCTCTTCATTAACTGTGTATCTCCATGTAAGATTGAATCTTTCTCAATATCTGTAGCATGCATATTCCATACAGAGTCCATGCTGGTGAAGTGGAAACATCAGGTGCTATGGGCCTAGACACAGTTGGCTTGGTCTGTATGCTACCATTCACCAGTTGACTAAGCTTGAATGTACACCATTACCTAGACAGAGGCGATGAATGTGTCATTTGTAAGATATCTTTAGTCATAAGCCATAGTGATGTTTGGTAAATAGACCACATGTAAAATACTATAACACAGTTTAAAAGTGACCTCATAGCTTCTGGTATTTTCATAGATGTTTCTGTGATGATGCTCTGGGAAGCAAATGTACTAAATTGACAATTGTGTAAAACACATATTATTATGTGCAGTTTATAATACTTCATAGTGATAATGAAGAATGTTTTAATGTATGTAATGCTCTACATTTTAAATTATTTTACTGTATACTACTGATTTAGAAAGCTTACTACAAGACAGTATATCTAGTTCTACCAGCAGCAGCCCCAGCAGCTTGTATTTACCAACTCTCTTGATTACACCAGGGGTCTGTGTAGAGTGAATGACCTATGTGTCTGAGGATTAGATTTGTTTTGAAATATTCTGAAATTTAAAGTATAGGCAGAAACACTATTTAAAGATAGGTTGTAGAAGTATGACATATTATTTAAGCAAGAGGGTGATTACCTTCCTTGCAGAGAATGAGCCTAAAGGCTTTGAAGAAACTACATTTGTGTAAAAAAAATGTAAGGATGCAGAGCATGGATCATATAAGGGAAACCAAAAATAAAAGAAGAATTTAAATTTATGGCAATATTAATGTAGAAAGAGAAGAGGCCAAGCTGTAGTGAATCTGACTGATTTGCTTACTTGGTGAGATGAACAAATGTATAATACAGAGCTGAAGGAGATAACGTGAATCATGAGATTTCTCCAGCAACTGTCTGAAGAGCCTGAGAGGATGAGAGTGAGAAATGACCCACTAAAGAAGTGAGGCATAAAGTAAGAAGTCCATAAGGTAAGAAGTCCTCCATCCCCCCATAGTGAAAAAGGGCAGAGTGCACATAAGAGAGATAAGATAGAGAGGTTAGCAACTTGCTGTCCTGGCTTAGGTTCTTTGAGAAGTTTCTGCTCCTCGAGCTCCACCCAATTGCTCTGCTGTTTTCACTGATTGCCCTAGTGTCATCTCAGTTGACAAAGCCAAGTCCAAGTCCTCTCCGTGTCGGCGACAGGAATAATAAAAAATATAGAACAATTTCGGAGGTTCTGATTATGCAAAACTTGTATGTATATGTGGATAGATCAGTGCTTTATTTTTCCAAGGAAGCCAATTGTTTCCCTGCCATCAAAGCAGTTCTATTAAAAAATCCTTTATTCTTGGCATTACCTTTTAAAATATCATTTATGCATATTTAAAAATTATCAGGTTCATCAAATTCTTAGAAGTGTTAAACATCTGTAATGTAGAAGCCTTCATTCTGCAGTTTTGAAGCCCAGGTAAACAGATATTCAAAGTTCTGAGTGGTGGAGTCTGGGTTGTGGATTAGTTCTTTGCCTGATATATATGAGGCTGTGGATTCAGTCTCTGCAGCCCCTTTCTTTATCCTTCACCCAAAGCCAATGTTCTCAGATCCACATGAGACCAGCAAAGAGAAAGAGAATGAGGCAAGCAATCAAACTTATTTTCCTTGGTATTTATGACTCAGATTATAGAATTTATGGGGAAATTTGAGGTGCTAGTAAGCTTGACAAAACCAGAGAATTGGTGCTTCTAATCACTTTCACAGATCTAGTTTATACAGAATATAGATGAGTGGCATTAATTTAGGAGGAAAATAAAGAAGACTAGCAAGATAGCATTGGATGGGGGGAGGTGCCTTAGTTTGATTCTTAACTTTCTGTGGTAAACATTGTACTAGTCAGAGTTTTACAGATGACCAGAATTATGAATATGTATGTAAAGGTCATATGTTAAAATTCTAGACTGTGACCAGCTAGTCCAGCAATGGTTATATACCAGTCGAAGGTCCCAGAATCTGCTCGTTGTTCAGTCCATGAGGCTGGTTGGCTCAGCTGGTCTCAGGATAATGCCAGCATTTCAAAGAAATAAACTCTCATGCCAGCGAAAGAGGGAACTTGATAACAAGAGCAAAAGCCAGCAAGCAAAGCAAGAGCGTGAGCTTCCTTCTCCCTGTATTAAAGATCTATCTTCCTACCTCAATAAATCCATATTAACAGTGTGTTTTATCGCTTCAAATAATTTAATTAAAAGAATACCCCACTGGTGTACCCATGTGCTTGGGTTATAGTTGATTCCAGGTGTAGTCAGGCTGGGAATCAAGAATAGTTTTCACAAACATTATCACCAAAATTGGTTTGGGAAGGAAAGGGTTTATTTCGCTTATAAGTCCATATCACAATCATCATTCAGGCCAATCTAATCAGGAAGTCAAAGCAGGGATCTGGAGTCAGTAACTGAAGCAGAAAACATGAAATAACCCTGCTTACTGGCTTACTTTCCATGACTTTCTTGACTTTCTTTTTTTATACACCCAAGATCACCTTCCTTGGGTGACTGCCCATAGTGAGCTGGATCTATCTACAGTAATCATTAATTAAGATAAAGCCCCAAAGGCTTGCTTATAGGCCAGTCTGACGGAGTCAATTCCTCAACTAATGTCTAGGTTTGTGTCAAGGTGACAAAAATAACAAATATAGGGCAATTATAAACCTAATGACAGGAGCTTCATCTCCAAGACTCATAACTTTGAAACAAAAGAACCAACTACTACAAGAACTCCTCCACATTTCTACTGGAAGGGTCAAACATATTCTTTCTCTCTCTCTCTCTCTTTCTCACTCTCTCTCTTTTCAAGGGAGAAATCTCTAGTAAAAAATTAAAAATTAAAAGAAAGAGAACAAAACATCCAAATATGTAAAAGAAGTAGTTTTACTAGTCTTCACAACTTTTGGATTCCACAGACATAATTCTCATTTTCACTATATTAATATGCTATAGAATATTTGTATTGTATGAAGAATCTTTGCATGGGAGTAAAGGGCATCTCTGCTGACACTCAGAACTGGATAAAAAAAGTTGTAGACATGAAAGTTTGACGAAGCCCTTGTCATAGTATGAATTTTAGATCTATAGCCCCTGGGTCTCTGAAAACAACCAGTTTTCTTCTTTCTTTATAAATATGGAAAGCATGTACCACATAGCCTATAATCATGCATTAAAACATGTTAATTATTCCTTATTGCAGATAAGAAACACACAAAAAAAAACCAGTATTTGATACTTATGGTTATACTAAAAATCTTGGTAATCCTAAGATTAAAGGAGAATTAAAATTTCTAAAAAATATAGAGCCTTGAAAGAATTGAAAATGCATTCATTAGACATGGACAGGAAGCCTAGACACAGAGTTTAAGGCTAGGCAAATACAATGTTGAATAGGTAAAAAACAAAGGAAAGTAACAAATCCTGGGACATTCAGAGCTATCAGCAAAGGGCATAGTGAGGGGTAGCGATAGGAAGAGCTGGGTGTAGAAATTGTGTTTTAATGATCAGTGTCTAAGCATCAAAGAATGTCTTCCAAGAATACGTTGTTATAGTTTAGGACAAATGGTTTGTGTGTGTGTATCTGTCCAGTATCTCCTCTGACTCCAGCATGAAAAGATTTAATAGAGTAGAATCCTCAAGCAACAGTTTATTCCAAGTGTTACCTTGGAACCCAAGGGACACTTGGACAAATTCAGTGACACATTGTGCTACAGGCCATGGCTGGTGATGAATTGCCACTGGGTTTTGCATGATTTCCTGTGAAGAAGGTAGAATATGATGCCTGGGGGCAAGCTTTTGATGTTTTTTTGCCAGATAGAAGGACTGTGTATGCAAGCTATAGATGCTTTGGAAGACAAGAAGAGACAGGTGACCATAGGGACCTGGTTAGGCAAACAATGGCAGATGGGCCACAAAGGCTACTTTTCTCACCCTGGGAAGCCAGCAAAGTTCCACCAGAAAAGGTCAAAGGGGGTTATACCTTAAAAATTAGAAATCTGTGGGTTTAGAGTATAATTGTTGAAACCATTCTTCAGGAAGAAGATAAACTAGGGCAAAGTATTATGTTGTATGTGACGCTTTGTTTAGTAGATTTCTGTATAAAACAAATAGAATTCTACAATGGAACTCTTGTTTGCCTGGGATATAAAGGGGGTGGTAATTAGATTGTTCAGCAGGTAGAGGTGGCTGTTATGTGAGCATTATAACTGAGTTTGACCTCCAGAACCCACATAAAGGTGGAGGGAGAGACCCTACTCTGCAAAGTCCTCTGTCATCCACAGGTGTACCCACCCCACATGATTCACTCAACACATGAGCATGTGTGTGTGTGTGTGTGTGTGTGTGTGTGTGTGTGTACTCACACACAAATATCAACACATAATTATTAG
Organism: Montemys delectorum; assembly: GCA_019843815.1. Taxonomy (NCBI): domain Eukaryota; kingdom Metazoa; phylum Chordata; class Mammalia; order Rodentia; family Muridae; genus Montemys; species Montemys delectorum. Next base: position 32,026 of record JADRCD010160387.1, on the reverse strand, counting down.
AATTCAACACCCACTTTCCAGATTTGAAATTATCATACAGCAAGTGCTTTGGAATCAAGGAGGTTAGATTCTTCTGAGAAAGTAGAGGTGAATAGAAATGAGCAGAAGAAAAGCTTTCCTGAAAAAAGCTTTTCAGGAAAAAGGGGATGCAACTGCTTATAAGTCGATCTCTTTAGTCCATGCAGCTTGAACGAGGTGATTATGGTGGATTTATTAAACTCCAAAAGGAGTAGTGAAATAGAAAATTGAATAGAGCAGGAAAGAACAATAGAAGCTGCTTCTTTCTCATCAGTATGATGCTCACTGATAGAGCTGTAAAATATTGCATGTCACATTTGCAGAAATACATTTCAAAAATATAAATATATAATTTGTGTGTGAATTATTATTATATCTTATTCAACAATAGACAATTAGTATTCTAATTACAAAACAACCTCAATAAACATTTGAATTAGCAGGATTCTAGTCATGCTATGTGGATCCCCCACCCTATCCAGCAGACCAGACACCACTTAGCTTCTAAGACTAGTACTTTTGTGTGGTGGAACTCTCTTGCTGAACATTTCTATGATTATGTACACAGCACAGTGTTTTTATTTTAGGTTTCTGCTTCATTTTTCACTATTTATTTTCCTCTTTGTCAATGACTGCATGAGTACAATGTGTTTTGATTACTCTATCCCTCATCCCCTTTTAGCTCCATTCTACCCTCATGAACCTCCCCTCCCTTACAAACTGCTTTCACACATTTCTGTCCTTTTGCTTTGTTCTGTGATCTGCCCACTTTAAACAAAGGCATCGATGTTACTGTGGAATTACCCACTTGGATTTTGGTGCATTTATCAGTGTGTATATGGGTGAAGAAAATAACCCCCATTCTCCTAGAATCTGTCACTAACCAATAGTTCAGCAAGAAAGGGCAGGGCCCCATGTCCATGGAACTGTTGACAGGGCCAGGCCTGCATAGTTCAACACAATTTTAATTATGTCCTTTGATAGTTCAGTGCTCCAAGGTGACTGGAGGTGCATCATGCCACTCTGGAATCCAGGAAACCTGTCAAAGTTGGACATAAATACGAAACAATGAATGGCCACTTCTAAACCAATATAACATACAAGAAGCCTTTCCACCATGGATTGCATTTAAACAACAGTTTAACCGTGGTTGGCTTTTATTTTTCTGTCAGAATTTACTAGACCTTTATATATCATTAAGATAATATTTTGTCAGTCCTTGAAAATTTTATCTGAGTTGGAATCTGTCCAAACCAAAGAACAACCAAATATACCTCAGAGGCTTTACTCCAGTGATATTAAACACTTGAGAAAGCTTTAATTCACAGAGAGAATAGTAATGACAATTAAGAGACAAAAGCAAACCCAATAGTGGGCTAGCATTTGTAGAGGAACCTTTGAAAACTAGAACATCACAAGAGCCGCTGTCCTTAGGCATGACAGGGTCCCGGGTAATGTGCCCATGTGTGGTCCATTGCATCTGCTGAGCAGGGGAAACAAGACAAGCTGCTGGGGTTGGGTACAGGGGCAAACGCATGCACCTGCTAGCTGTTGTCACTGAACCTTCTTTTCCTGAGCCCTTGGAGCTCCAGTTCAGCAGGACACAAAGCAAAGCAAGCTGGAAGAGTCACAGGCTGCCTGGCCTGTGGCTGTCTCCGGCTGTGCACTGTCTCTGTGGTTTTCAGGCTGCTCCGGAACCCTTTAATACCAGCTGGTGGACTGTGAATCAGCCTGCAGTAGGAAGGACATGCTTGGCAAGCAAGGGCATCCTGTGTGGTCACTCTGAAGAGTGTGAAATCAGGTGCCTTAACCTCTTTCCTATTGATGTGAATGACAGTGCAGGAACCCAGGATCCCTAGGAATAATCTCTTTTCATCTTGGCCAGGATCTATCACGTGGCTCATCTGGCCCTTAAAGGGGTCTGTTTCAACTGGACTTCAATACTCAGTATGCATTGCTAAAAAATGTGATGTCCTGTTTGTTATTAAAATTGGGTGGGAACTTTGAGTAGAACTATCAGGTTTTGAGAACTGAAATTCAGTGATAAGATGCACATATGGTCACTGACTACAGAGCTCCACAGAAAATCAAAATTCTCATATGATTTCTCCACCAAAGTAATCTCCCCAAGTCTTTCTGTGTGTCTTTTCAGGATTCAGGATTTGGAACATTTTGACAAAAGAGGAACAAGTCCTTAAGTGTATAGGATGGGTATGACAGGGAATGGGAAAATCAGAGGAAATGAATATGATTAAAATATTAGTTAATATGTTTTCATACACTGTTGAGGCATTTCCAGTAGACACATTGGTCATGCTGGCCAAGCAGCTGAATGTTACCTTACAGTCCTCATGATTGTCCCATAGCAACTATGAGATGCTGTTTGCATTTTCTCTCAGAGTTCAGGGCAAGGATTTTTCATTAAATGCATCATTTACAGCTCTCTGTGGTAGATCCACAGAGTCAATACATATCCCTATCAGTGAGCAAATAATGAAGCATGTGAAAGAAAAGGAGATTTTAGGGTTTGAGTTCAGCCACTATCCAGCCTGAAGGACATATTCATCCTTCCCTGATTACTGCTTCCCACACTGATTACAAGAGAGCAGAAAAGACCCATATCCAAATATCTAGACTAATCATCTAATCTCATCTCAGTTCACTCAAAACCAGCGTTCTTGAACTGACCACAAAGTACTAAAAAGAACAGAAGTATGATTTTGGAAAGAGTCAGTAGACGCCCCAGAATATTCGTACCATATTTGAATCACCACGGTAACAATAAATGTTTTTCTGAAATGGAGTTAAGTTTCTTTCTCATTCCCAGCAAGTATTTAAAAAGCCACTTAAGGTAGAAGTGTAATGAAATACATTATCAAAGTCCATCTGCAACATTCTGATAATTGTCTGGCTTGAGCTCTTATGAGAGATGTTGCCTTAACTGGTCACAGATCTCTCTAAAGCTGTGCCAGTGACATGCATTAACTTAGGACATGATGGTCACTTCACAGACAATTTTAGAATCCATGCACTTTTCTGGACATTGCATTCAGGAGGGATGGAAATCAATGAGAAAGGGGTTTCAGAGTTGGCTCAGAAGTTCAGTCTTTCCAAAGACCTATGTTTGGCTTCTTATACCCACATTGCTCTGCTAAAACCACCTGTAACTCCAGCTACAGGGGATTTACCATGCTCTGCTGAACTCTATGACACCCTGAATTATACAGATGCACATAACCATACACATATATTCATAATTAAAAATAGCATAAAAATAAAAAAACAATGAGAAACCAATGTGAATGAATCACAGTCTGCAAGGGTTTAAGATTAGTTTAGTGAACTGGGTCCTTAAAAGCAAGTGCTTGTCAAGGTGTGTGTGTGTGTGTGTGTGTGTGTGTGTATGTGTCTACTAGGATGCACTTATAGGGTCTTAAACTGGCATGATGTCTCAACAAGTCATCTGAGTTTGCTCCTTAAACCCCACATTCAGGTGTGAAGAGAAAAACAACTTTATACACATGTCTCTCTCTTTCTCTCTCTCTCTCTCTCTCTCTCTCTCTCTCTCTCTCTCTCTCTCTCACACACACACACACACACACACACACACACACACACCACATACACACATATAAACACACACTAATAAGTAAATTAGAAGTCTTAATGGCAGAAAAGTATCACTTGTAATGAGTTTATCTATTATGTATTTGTCATATTATGTCATTGGTTTTGCAATATGGTTTCTCCATGTGACCCAGTCTGACCTGTAGTACACAGTCCTTCTGCCTCAGATCCTGAGTGCTGTGACAGGAACAGACTCTATGCTGAGGTTTGCGATTAGCTGCATATAGACACATCTATATATAAGAAAAAAAACTGAAAGAAATTCTATTAATGATGCGATTTTTGAATGTTTTTGGTTTGCTGTGATAGAGGAGAAGTAAGCTAGCCATGTGTTTCAAGAACCGACAAATGAAGATGATAAATGTTAGCAGTGGACCTGGATTGAAAGAGTCTCACTATCTCTGTCTTCCTGCCTCCCTACATGTCTCATTCTGTTCTCTCCTTCCTCCCCCTGTCCTTCTGCTCCTCTTCGTAATTTCACCCTCTCTTCCTTTCTTTGGCTTGCTTGTTTCTACATCTATGGAGACATTCTGAATATGCATACAAGTTGTAAACCTGCTCAAGGATACTTTGTCTTGTGGAGCAATGACTCCTATTTTTTAAATGCCTTTTGGTGTTTTAGAAAACAGCACAAATTAACAACCCCTGGTACTCTCTAGAGAAAACCAGGACAGCACTAGACAATTATTCTAAAATAAACCTCCTAGCTTGTTTTTCCTGCACACATTCCTGCCCTGCAGGATCTTGGCAAATCTCTCTGGATCTAACCAATGACTTCAATGTTGTCTTCCAGCCCTAGCTTCGAATTCACTAGAAAGCTTGCTGGCTGGCAGGCTACCTGCTCTAAAATGAAAAACCAAAGCAGTTGGGGCTCACACAGGCGGGGGTGGGGCATGTATCTGGCCTCTAGCAGCTTTGATTTTTCAGCTAGTTTCCTTGCCTTCTTTTGTGTTCAGGATTCCATCAAGGCAAAGGCATGTCAGCATGGCACTGTTCAACACCGCTTCAATCTTAGCATTTGCCTAAGTGCATCCAATTTGTGTGTGTGTGTGTGTGTGTGTGTGTGTGTGTGTGTGTAAGAATTTTCTATTTGATGTAGATTTTAGAGCTCTATTTTTCCTTTCTCTTGACTATAATATTTTGTTGATCAACTAATTATTCTACTTGCTACCTCCAGTTTTTTATGGGAAGTTGGAAAGTTGGAATGAGGTGGTAGAGGGTGGAGAGAGAGGCAAAAGGATGGAAGATATAACTATTTTATAAAAGTTACTGGAGGCAGCTGGGTGGCAGTGGCACAAGCCTTTAATCCTAGCACTTAGGAGGCAGAGTCCGGTAAATCTCTGAGTTCCAGGACTGTCATGGCTACATACAGAATCCTGTCTTAAAACAAACAAACAAACAAACAAACAAACAAGACACCAGAGGAAGGGGAGTTGTATCAGTTGTTCAAGTATTCACTGCACAATCATGAGAACCCACATGTGATCCCCAGAAGCCAATAAAAAGGCAGATGTGACAGCATAACCCTGTAATGTCAGTCCTCGGGAGGCAAAGCAGGAGGATCCTGAGCCTTGGTGGACAGTCAGCTTAGCAGAGCAGGATGTTGAAGTCTGTGAGAGACTCCTTTTGAATAGATGAGGGAATCCAGAAGAGACTTGATGCATACTTCTCATCTCCAGGTACACTTTCCCACATGAATGCACACACACACACACACATACACACACACACACACACACACACACACTCACAGATACACATACACAAACATACACAAATACAATCACACACACACACCATGGGAAATCTAGTTGGGACAATGGAATTTGTAAAGCTGTTTGGGACAATCTTCTGAAATTCAGATGGAATTTTTAAAGTTTGTTATTTGATTTGAACTGTGAAAGGGAGACTTTCATCCTTATGATATGTAAATATGAAATGCTTGCATTCATAGAAACAGAAAGCTTCTTTGTCACTAAATTATGTATTTTTATTTGGGAAAATTTCTGAGTTTACCATAAATAAGTCAAGACTGGTTTTGAATAAATGAAAACTTTTGATGCTATTTTTAAGTATCTTAATGTGCTTGCAGAATTTCTTGACTGTAAAAACTTTTTGTCACCAGAGTAATTTTGTCTTTTCAAGTGATGCATTCAGTTCAGGCAGCATTACAGAAGTCCCCTGAAATATTCTTCTTTGCATATTTCATAGCCATGTAAAAGTTTATACTGTAAAATTGGGAACATGCAATAATAATAGAAACAGAAGCCCCCCTCAGCCTTAGAATTTAATAACAATAAACATCTTCAGTGAAACAACTATGATAATAGCTGACTTAAAAATATCAACTGTACGATAGTTAATGTGTTAAATGTATCTTAAACAACTTCATTAGGATATAACTCACACTATTAAAGTATACAATGTGAGGACTGAAGAGACAGCTCAGTGGAATTAAGAATTTGCAGTAGAAGTGTGATACCTGTGTACCAATCTCCAACACAGATAAGGCTAGAAGTGGTGGACTGATTGTAATTACGGAGTTCCTGCTTTTAAAAGGGAAGCAGAAACAGGACGATGCCTGGAAATTCTTGGCTTAGTTCGTCTAAAGTACAGATGCGCTGCATGTCATGTACCTGTACCTTATGCCAAAAACCTCCCAGAAAAGTAGCAAGTGTGGACTGACAACATAGTCATCCTTGCCCACACACATGCTCTGCAGCACCCAGAGGACCCTACCACACCCCATACGACAAGGATGCAATACCAGTATGTAATCTAGTAGTTTTTTTTCCATTCACAATGTTTAAATCCACAGCATCAGTTTTTCCATTTTTATAAAATTCACCTATCTGAATCCTCCCTTCTCCCACTTGACTCTGAATATCTAGAATGGTTTCTTTGTTGTGGACTTGTTGTCTGTGTCAAGGTAATTATATGGTAAATGTTCTTCTGGGACTGATTTTTTTCACTTTAAACAATGTCCCTGAGGCTTTCCCCGAGCTGTAGAGTGTGTCAGTGTTTCATCTGTACTCAGGACCTTACATACAATTAATCCTGACTAGATAACTTGAAAGTGTCAGCATCTTGCCTTTCCACTTAACATATGAGTAGAACATGCCTCCAATTATTCACTGATCTGCTCAGTGTCACTTGGCTAATAAATTTCCAGAGCCAGCATTCTCAGCTATGTCTCTGTGTGTGAGCAGTCCCTTTGGTCTTCAGCAGTTTGAGACATTTCTGTGCATCTAGAGATTGGTTCCAAAGAGTTTCAGATGCTGCCTGGTATCTGTGTGAGGAAAGAGGAAGATCATACATAGCCTGTATATATACATGAAGCCTTCATTCAGGAAATGACTGCTATGTGGGTGCACTTCAGAGCCCGAGCTACAGTAAAGGGAACTAAGGCAAATAGGTACTATCAGAGTGGAGGAATTTTCTCAAGATAAGTCTGGTGCTTTCTCTGAGGCACTGAAGTAGACATGTCTTAGGTAGTGACCTCCAAATTACTGTGATGCCACATAAAAGGAAGGCTGAACTGCAGGGAAATGAGTTTCACTGGAATAAACATAGGCACACACCACCACCACTACCACCGACAACAAAACCAACCAACAGACAAAACAGCTTTCCTCAATGTTCTCTCCAAAATTTGACCTCTCATAAACACGACCTTACAGCCCTATTCACTCAATGGCAGCAATGCATTTTCTGTTTGTTAATTTTGTTCTGTCTTTTTGCTATTTTAGGGAAGTATCTCATGTACCTTAGGTTGGCCAGAAACTACTTTTTCTGTTACCGTCTCCCTAGTGCTGGGATCACAGCTATATATCACTATGCCTGACGTATAATTTTTTTTATTTAAATTTCTTTAAAATTTCATTATATTTTATTTTTATTTATGTATGTGTGTCTGTGTGGGTGAGAATATGTCCTGTTTGTGTAAGTGTATGTGTATGTGTGTGTGTGTGTGTGTGTGTGTGTGTGTTTGTGTGTGTGTTGACCATAAATGCTAGAAGAGAGAAATGTATTTATAGGAGCCCAAGTTACAGATGGTTGTAACTAGTTTTGAACTCTTTTTAAAAAATAAATTTATTTATTTATTGTTTACTTTTTAACTTTACATCCCACTCACTGTCCCACTCTCCATCACTCCATCCCACAATCCTTCCCCCACCCCATTCTCCCTCACATTTTCCTCTGAGCAGGTGAGGCCCCCCACTAGGTATCCTTTCATCCTGGGACATCAAGTTTCTGTGAGCCTAGGTTCATCCTCTCCCACTGAGGCCAGACAGGACAGCCCAGGTAGAAGAACATATCCCATAAACAGGCAACAGCTTTTGAGATAGCTCTTGCTCCCGTTGTTCAGTACCCACATGAAGACCAAGTTGCACATCTGATACATATGTGTAAGGAGGTCTAGGTCCAAGCTGTGTATATTCTCTGGTTAATATTTCAGGCTCTGAGAGGCCCAAAGGTTCAAATTAGTTGACTCTGTTGGTCTTCCTGTGGAGTTCCTATCCCCTCCAGGACCTGCAGTCCTTCCTCTTCATGTAGCCAAGGCTGGTCTTAGACTCCTGGTCTCCTGCCTCCATTTGATAATATTGGTATTGCAGACATGTATCCACCTCTTGACTTTTTGCATATTCATTTTCTATGGTCTCCTTCTAAACTCCTTCTTCCAGGAGTTTTACCTATTTAAACCCCATTTCTCTAGCCTTGGAATATTAGTCAGTAAAAGAGAGGAGACAATGACATTGTTCTGTGAAAAATCACAGTGAGGGTCTTGTGAAGGTCTTTTGTGACCCTCTGAATGAGATGAGCTGTATGGTGTAGAACAATTTGAGAAATCATTGGAGGATCTAGGGGGAGGGTTGTCTCCTACCTCCAACAGCCTTGGTGACCAAGGGGGCCAGAAGAAGCCATGTGGAAATGTACTGTGGTCCAAGTACATACATACCCTCAAGACCAACCCATGCCTAGACTTGGGACATTCCTGCTTAGCAGAACTTTTAGAGTCCCCTAAGTGCTAGGCTCAAAGATTTCCAAAAGTAAACAAAGATTTATGGTCACACCCACACCAACTGAAGCCACTAGTCAGTTCCCAGCAGTATAGGATGGAGTGGGCTTGTTCAATGCAGCCTCATCACAAGAGACTCCTGTGTATGTATCTGAGCTAGGCACTCAGAGCAGGTAGGAGGGTTTCAGATCTCGCTGTTTTACAGTGACTACTCTACAGCTCTTACTTGCCAGGCCTTGTAAAATTTTCCTGTGTTGCCTGTGCCCTGGACAGCCCTTTGCCCAACCATACCTGCTCCTGGGGGTTGGGGGTGAGTTGACACAGAGTCTGAGAAATGTGCATCAAGTTCATCTGAGCACTGCATTAAGCTCTTTTAATACCCCCCATCCATGCCCCTGTTGGTTCCAAGAAAGCATCTCTTCTAAACAGCATTTTCTGATTGGCTGGCAATATTTGCACTAGCAATTCTTGCTCTCTTAGGCAGTCCTATATTAGGCTCTCCTGCAGGAGATACTTTTGAGGCTGCATGGCACCCAGTGTTTACACAGAGGAGGCCCTGCCATTCCTGCTACACTCCTGCCTGTGTATTTATTTTTTGACTTTCACTGAACACTACAATGTCTATCATAGAGGAAGTTGGGCAAATTTTTAATGTGTAGCCATTTTGCTAGTTTTTTCATTTATCCTAAGAAGAAATTATGAGGAGTTGTGGTATTGCCTAGTAGACAAAGTGCTATTTTTACGTTATACTCATATTTCAATTATGTATGTGAACTGTGTATCTATTTCTATGGATAACTTGGAGATGGTTTCACTTTTGTAGTTGACTCTAATGGGTTTTATTTTTGTTTTGCTTCAATATCACTGTCAGAAAAGAATTGGGAGATTTCCTCAACCCATAAATAGAGAGAAAATACATATTTTAGCCCTTTCTTCAGAAATCTGATCTAGATAAATCTGTACATATTTTATTTCTACCCATCACAGCTCAGCAACACACAAGCCACTTCAATTACCCAGGCAACAAGCCAGCAAGGCAACTTTATCAATTCAATTTTTCATCTTTTTCTCTTTAACTTGATGTGTGTTCTATGCGCTGTGTCAGGAGAATCTCATCAACTCTGCTTTCTTTTAGCTAATAAATCTCAGTCACAAATTAATCTCCCTCAAGATGGAAAAAGGAAGCTCACACCAGGAAGAAGTTGATGGCCATGTCAGACTATGCTGTGTTTGCTCTGAGAGTTGATAGATGACTCAACCAATGTTCAAATAGCATTGAGAAGTTGCTTTTGTGTCTTTGACTATACCCACTCTGTAGGTGCCATTTGACCTTTTAAGACTAATTATTCAACCAGTTAAGTCCCCCATCTCTCAAGCAGATGGGTGAGATCAAGGTCCCACTGTGTAGCTTAGACTAACCTCTGACTCTCCCCTACCCTGCCTATGATTTCTGAGTGCTGACCTACATGTGTCTGACCATGCCCAGCTGCTCATAAAGTTTAAAATAACCCTTACTAAGCCTGGATCTTTGAAGATATCACCTTTCATTCTAGTGAAAGATTAGAAGATGAAAGTATCAGGGCTGGGACTCAAGAAGGACACTAGGACACTGTCCTGTTGATATGAAATTGACAATACCTGACTAATACAGATGTAGAGGCTCACAGCCATTCATTGAACTGAGTACATGGTCCCCAATGAAGGAGTTACAGAAAGGATCTATGGAGCTGAAGGGTTTGTAGCCCCTTAGGACGAACAACAATATGAACTAACTAGTACCCTCAGAGCTCCCAGGGACCCAACCACCAATCAAGGACTATACATGGTGGGACTGAATGTTTTGGCAACATGTGTATAGTAGAGGATGGCAAATTTGATCATCAATAGGAGGAAAGGACCTTGGCCTTGTGAAGGTTTTGTGCCCCAGTGTAGGGGAATGCCAGGGCCAATAAGTGGGAGAGGGTGGGGTGGCAGGCATGGGGAGGGGGGAGGCAGCAGGGATTTGTTCTTGTTGTTTTTGTTTGTTTGTTTGTTTGTTTGTTTTTTGGAGGGGAAACTGGGAAAGGACAAATTTACATGTAAATAAAGAAAATATCTAATAAAAAAAAGAACTATTAACATGGTGGGTATATGGATAGACATTGACATGGCATGAACTCTGATTTCAGGGCTCCAGGTAAAGAGTGTGGTGGGGATTCTGATGAGAGTTTAGACCCACAAAACCAGGTTACAGAAGTTCCTTCTTACAGATCTCAGGGAAAGGGGATTATAGTCATGCCTTTTGATTTCAGGGAGGCAAGGGAAAAGGCATGAATGTACAACTGTGAGATGTGAGAGAAGAGAGAACAGACTCTATGTCAGGTTCTGGATAGCATATTTGTCTTTCCCCATAGCAGTAGGGATCTCAGAAGTGGTTTTCCTGGGGTGTTGGCCATTAAGAGTGAGGATGCTAATGCATGAGCCTGATTAGCCCCTACCTTACATTTAACTGAGGAGATGTGGGAATGCTTTTGTTATTTCAGTGGAAATGTCCCTTAAGACACCCAGAGAGCGCTCAGGTTTCCACAGTGAGGTGAATGGGTATCACCAATTCCTCGAGTGACAAACTCTGATACATCAGCCTTGGTCAGGGTCTTCAGGTCAGAGAACAATCACCAGGAATAGAGAAAGTGCTTTCTACAGTAGCCTAAACTTCTGACTCTCAGAGGAAACAGAAAACTAAACCTAAACTGTTTGTTTCTGTCTTCCTGTGCCTCCAAAACTAGGAATAATACTATCAGGCAGTGTTGCAGGAAATATTACAAAGAAATCCTCCCCACAAACTCTCTTGGCCCACCGGTACCAGCTGGCCACATCACTATGTCCTGGCAGGCTCCTGCTATTTTCTCCCAGCTAGCAAGGTCATCTTGCTTCCATGCAATGCTCTGCATACCCCACAGTCAGTCATCTAGCGCCTAGTTACCCGGTAAAAACATGACTCTTAGGCTAAATTATCCAATCAGTTTATATATAAATAAGAACACAATTTACAAGATGTCAATATAATAATTTCAGAGCCAAATGATAAAGACAATGTTTTAACCCAATTATTCTAACCTTGTAAAATCCTTAGCTACCTGAGGCTGTTTAAAACCACGAAGGGTCTGGATAGTTCTCTTCCTCTGCCTCCATGATGATTTTTTTGGGGGGTAGGGGTGGGGTTCAAGACAGGGTTTCTCTGTGTAGCCCTGGATGATGTTTTTTTCTTGCTTTCTCTCTCCTCCTCTCTGAACTCTCTCACTCCTAAACTTCTAGCTCCACCTCTATATTCCTGCCCAATCACAGGTGTGTCACTGCCCTAATGTGATTGGACAGAGAAAATGCTGCAACAAGACAGCCCTGCAAAAAACAAAACAAAACAAAACAACAACAAAACAAAAAACATTAAAATATAGGTGTCATTGTACTGTACTTATTTCATTAAAACTCTCTCTTGAGAATTTCTGAGTGTGGTCTTAATGCCTTAAGAGCCAAGGGTGCTTGCTTAGCTTTCAGGTAGATGTTTAAAGCAAACACGCAAACATGTAGCTGTGTTTACAACATACTTGTTTCAGAAAGTCCTAAAGTGAATTTATTATGGCATTGATGAGCTGCTTGTAACTTAAAGAAAAATAAGCTCTGAACATATTCTCTAACTTACTGAGAAAAACAGTCTGTACACTAATTAAAATACTATAATATTTGAGGGTCCAAGTTAAGTTTTCTGTAAACCTTGGAAATCACTAATTAAAAATGGAAATCATTAAAGCACAAACATACTTCTCTCTCTCTTCAGTTTGTGGAGCCATCAGCTTAAATTCTCTGCTTGGAGCCTTTATTAACTTCAGGGTTAGCACCCACAGTTAAATTTTCTGTCATGTATTTCTTTGTTTTTTCCATTAATTATGAAAAATAGTGCTCAGATGACTGGAGCAAGATGTGGGTGCCAGTGCCACAGTGCTGAGGCTGCTGCCCAGTATTATTCTCTGTGTTTGCTTTCTTCTCCCTCCAACTCTCTCCACTATGAACTGAAAATGGAAGCACACAGTGGCATCTCCTTGGATGCCATGCTTCAATGTGTTAAAAGCTGAGCTGGCATAGACTTTTAACACTTTTCAAGAAACAAAGTGAGGATCCTTATCTGATCCTGTCAAAGAATGAGGCAGGAACTCTACATGTAAGCCATCTGAGTCCAACATCAGAATGGTCTGTGGCTGGTGGCATGAGGGCATCTTCAGACTTAATGGTACAAGCTGGCTAAACGCATGAGACCAGGAGCCTGTACTTCACAGAGCTTTTGTTTTCTGTCTTTTATTATTACTATATTGGTGTTCTCTAATTGGTTTTTGTCCTTTCAAAATTGTAACTTGAGGTCTGAAATAACAAATGATTGAAGCAATTCCTTTACCAAGCCTGGTATTTCACAGACTTAGGGCCACTGCTGGAAAGGGGGCTTCCACCCCCGGAAGCCTTCTATGAGTTTCTATAGTGTCCCCTCCAGCTTGTGTATGTTTTGATCTAACATAGTGGGATGCATAAAATTCACATTTATATCTGATGCTTTGGTAAATCCCTTATAGCTCTTCCTTTAGGTGATTTTAGATTTTTATCTAAAATACATAATTATGTAATTAATAACATTTTATTTTAGTGCTTTTAATATAAATTCTTATCACTAGAAGGAATATATACATATATACATATATATATATACATATATATATATTCTCTTATACATTCTTCCAAAATCCTCTCCAGAAACTCTGTACATGTATATGCTCTGAGTAGTAATATAAAGAAATACATATCTGCACATTTTGTTTTGTTGTGAAAAATTGCCAAAACTCAATAGAAAAAGGAATATGGAAGAGGAAGGGATCAGTGTTGCCCATTGCTTTTGCTGAACAAAATTTGTCAAACCTAGAGGCCAAAGGAACTCATTTCTTTTTCTTGTGAAGTTTTCAAAAATTCCTCTGTGAAACAATTTTTCTTTTAAAACTTTATTTTGATTTATTTTTCATGCTTCTTTTCCATCCTTTCTTCTTCTTTGGGGCAACCTTTAAGGCATTTTCCATATCAGAAATAGCTATTGTCAACACTTTTCCACTTAGGTTGAAAGTTTTCAGTCAAAAAATGTCTGTGGTTAACCTTGTATGTTTCTTTTTCTCTGTGGCTCTGGAGGGTAGGGCTTGTAGGCCTTTGCTCTGGGGTAGTGAGTACAATCTAACATTTATGCATCTCCCCAGAAGCAGACATAGTGAATTCCAAATATAAAAACATTTTAAAACTTACTTTTGTTTTTCTCTTTATGACAATGGACTTTTTAATTCAGACACAAAGTATTGCATTTCTTTGATCACCTGAAACAATGTCCTCTGCAACATCATAGCCTGTGTCACCTCATTCCTCAGACAAACCACCATAATGATCTCAAATGGTCCTTTTTGCTGTCTTTCTTTGTGGCTGTCAATCTTCCACAATGACTGCAGGGTGCACTATGTACAGGCTATCTATCCATTTCTATGCTATAACTGAATGCCACATATTGGATAATTTATAAAGAGGATAAAACCAGGTAGCTCATAGTGTTACAGACTAAATAACATCAGAACATGGTCTGCTGAGGGCTTATTTGTCTGACCACAGCATGTCAGGAAGTGTTATGTGACAAGAAGCAAGTATGTGGTGTGGCTCCATTCTCTAGTCTGATAAAGCCAGTAATATCATCATGAATCATGGTGTACAACACTCATGACATCTAATCCTATTTATCTCCAAAAACTCCATATACAAATCCTCTGAGACATGACTATGGCGAATTAGCTTCCAACACATGAATTTTTGGGATACTCATTCAAACTACAGTTCAGTCAAGATTAGATCATTTCTCTTCCTTACTGAAAACTTCCCAGTGAATCTCAATGGCACTTTGAAGATAGCCCCAGCTCTTTCCTATGGCTTAGATGGCACAATCAAATTTGGCCCTTGACTTTGGCTCTTGATCAAGTTGGGTTATCTGTTCTTTTGTCCTCCCTTGGTCATCTTCTACAGCCAAGCAAGTCTTTCTCTCTTTTTTGCAACTGAACTTGGAATCACAGGCTATACCCTGAGAAGCTAGTTTCAGTCACTGATTCTTGAGAAGCCAATTAAAGTAAATAAATAGTACAAAGCAGAAAAGGAGATTTATTCAGTGTGATCAATTGGAGAGAGCTACAAAGAGATCCAGTGCCCCTACTAGTCCATCTTTCATGGCCTGAAGTGATATTAAAATTTAAGTAGAGGGACAACAATATGTCCATCTAAGTATTCCCAGTTCAGAAGTGGTTCTTCACACCACTGGTCTGTAAGATTGTAAGTCATTTTAGTAAAGAATGCCAAGGAGAAAAGGATCCCTCTGGCAGGCCTAGGGTTTTTTTTCTCCTATCATGAGACTCCTATGCTAATTTCTTGGGGTCACTTGCTTTGATAGCTCAATAATATTTCTAGAATAGAGTGTCTCTTTTGAATATAACCATTTTTTCATGTCAGTTACATTTCTTCTTTGCCATATTTGTTCTTGCTTTGTCTTTTTTTTTCTCTATTGGTCTTTCTTGGCCATCCTATCCCTCCTTAGTCTTTATATGATTGCTTCTCACCATGCAGCTCTCAGCATATGTGTTATTTTATCTATCTCAGATCAAGTTATCTAAATGCTCCTTTTATCCATTATAATTTTATGGACATGGGTATTTTGCCTTCAAGTGAATCACATGGTTGGCCCTAGAGGCCAGAAGATGCCATTGGATCCATTAGAACTGCAGTTACAGGCAGCTGTGAGCTTCCATATAAATGTTACTAATTGAACCCTAGTCTTCTGGAAGACTCTTAATCCCCAAATCATCTTTCCAGCCTAGATCATCTTGTCTAAAATATTTATCCTTTGCTATGTACATTCTTTTTAGAGCATCTGTTGGGATTTGAGTTTGTATTACACATTTGTCACTAAGTCTGTCTTCTATACCTTGCAAAAATATATTAGTTCTGTAATACAGACATCTGATCTACTTTATTTACTAGCATATGGGACAGTATCTAAAACAGAACTAGGAGTCAACGATCCTTGACTGAATGAATCATCACAGAATAGGGCCTCTACTCCTTCCATCACATCTTATATGTTCTGGGACTAATTTCTCTAAGTACTTGATGGTATATTTGTTTATTTGCCATGCTTCTCTATCTTAATCAGAGCTTTGGTGCTTATTTTTACAATACTACATGGACTGCTTTGAAGATTTTCCTATTTGTAATTTAATTTGATTAATCATCTAAAGAGCTTTTTGTCTTGATACTTTTTGTTTTAAAATTGTCCCTGCTTCCTGTCCTACAAAGACACCTGGGCAACCCATCTCCAGGCCTTTCCTTTATTGTGGATGGCCAATGCACAGACAATGACATTTGTTGACAGATTTACTTGATCCCAATAGTTAGCATATGATCTGGGCATCGTTTCCCCAGACACAGAATACTTTTGTGAATGTAAAAGTGAGAGGAATGAGAAGAAAAAACTGAGAAATTGTATTAATAATGCTGAATGTCATAGTACAGAGGGAGAAGAGGGCATTAGGTTCCTTGAAATTGGAGTTTCAGGTGGTTGTGAGCCACCAGATTTGGGGTACTGGGAATCTAGCTTTGGCCTCTGGAAAAGGAGCAAGAACTTCAGTGCTAAAGCATAGCTTTGTCTTCTCCTTTCTATTTTTTTTCAAACTAAGATTTCATTTTTCTTTTTCCATCAAGATTCATAGAAGACAATCATACTCACCCTTTCATCCTCTAAACCACTGTTCTATTTGTTGCTTAAGATATTTAATTAAAAATAACAATATACAATTGTAATATTATATATTATAGACCACCATGTGAAAAAAAAAACCACAAAAGCAGGCATGCACATTGAAAACTGGCAGCCTGTTTGAAAACTCTTTCATTTATTTATAAGCATTTATTTTTTATGTCTTACTTGTCCAAATGTATTTCAAGGACACTGAAAGCAGAGCCATTGTGTGTAAATATTCTTTATCTCCTATAATGTATGCTACACAATAGCTACTCAATGTTCAGCTGTTGGTGAACTGATGATGCCGGCTGTGCTACAAGGGTGATTAACTGTGGATTTTCCCCCAATTATACCCCAACCCTTGCCTCTTTGTTTGAAATTATGTCTCGGAGAGGGGAACTCAAGGTTGATTAGGCTTTATACTCTGCTCTAGAGAATGAGCAATGCCATGTTCTTTATAAATATTATGGAAAAGGCCTATACAAATTTAAGAAGATCATCCTGTAGGAGGACCAGCAGTCTCAATTGATCTGGAACCCTGAGATCTCTCACACGATAGACCATCAAACAGACGGCATACACCAGCTGATGTGGGGCCCCCAACACACATACAGTAGAGAACTTCCGGGTCTGTGTTCACTCAGGGGTGATGCACCTAACCCTCAAGAGACTGGAAGCCCCAGGGAATTTAGAGGTCAGGTGGGGTGGGGGGTGGGAGCATCTACGTGGAAACAGGGGGAATGGGGAGGAGGTGTGGGATGTGGAGCAGTCGGAGAGTGGATCGGTGGGTGGCAGGGAATGGAATATGGAGTGTAAAAAATAAATTTTAAAACAATTAAGAGGACATAGCTGTCAAGTTCATAGCCTATTTTCCCTCTTCTTATGGTCGATCAATTGCCATATTTAGAGATAGGCTGGGACCTACTTGCTAGGTATTCCAATCTTTCTTCCAATTACAAATGCATTTTTCATTCTGAGATATATGGTTGATGGCTGAGCATTTCCAGTCATCCCTCCTTTGTTAAGAGAGTTTAGTTCTTTGTAGAAACCCCCTAATTAAAAATGTCTTTCTTTATAGTGAGACACAGGCAATCCTTAAACATATATTATTGTTTTTAGTTCTGCTTAATAGACGTCTATCATCTGCCTATGGCAAACATACATAGATATTACAGAAGAGAAACGAAAAGAAGCTGAACTTCCTCTACAGTGCAAAATGCCTAGACTTCTTGGAAGATGCATGTAGAATATAGGTAGACTCAGCACCTGCCTCTGCCCATGGCCAGTTTTACAGTGCTAGCATGTACTAAGCACTTTCTTTCAATTTTTTTATACATTTTTAATTAAAGTAGAATTATGTCACCTTCTCCTTTTCTTTCCCTTTCCCCAGTTCCTCCCAGGACTCTTCCCTCCATCTCTTCCCATACCACCCACTCTTACATTGACATGCTTTTTTCCTTTGATTATTTGTTTACATATATATATATATATATATATATATATGTTTATGCATACACACATACAAAAATGCAACCTATTGTGATGGTTGTAATACAGATAGATCCAGAGAAGACCGTTATGCATTAGAAAATTAATAAGAAGGCTCATCTTTAAGAGAGGCGGTTTCTTCCTTCCCAACAGTCAATAGTGGGTATGCAGGTTTTTGCCTAGGGGAGGAACCCTGTGAAAATTCCCTTCTTCCATACTAGCACGCTTACTGCCATCGATCACTGTTTGTGTAGTGATTTCTAGGAGAGACTATTTCACTGAAGAATTCCTGGTATACTGGCTCTTACAATCTTTTAGTCCCTTTTTGGTGCTGTTTCTGAGTCCTAGATATAGGTGATATAGATAGATGTAGATATAGATATAGATTTAGGTAGAGATAGAGATAGATCTAGAGGTATATATATATATCCATTAGGGATGGGCTCCCAATAGATGGCATGACTTTCTTAGATACATTCACACACACACACACACACACACACACACACACACATGCACACACACACACACACACATTATTTATAATATATGTATAGACATATTATATATATTGGCTGTTATTTTAAGTTATAAAAATTATTACTTGAGGTTTTATCAAAGAACAATAATGTTATTTTTCCCTAGTCATTCCTTCTTTATTGACCCTCTCTTTCAGTTAGAGGCTCCTCCCCACTTTTTGGTTTCCTACTTTATATTACCCATATTCTCTTATGCCCACCTCAACCCCTGCCACCATGGTTGCTTTACAGCATCCTTGTTCCTGTACTTACTATGTGTTTATATTCATGTAGCATCTGTCTTCTGTCATCTGGATTACCTCACTCAATATATTTTCTAGATCCGTCTAATTTATTTGGAAATTTCATGGTTTCCCTTTTCCTTTTTTTCTTTTTTATTAAATAAATTAATGTTTCTGTCTCCAAGCGCATGTCCCCACAACACCACACCCTCCCATACCCTACCAGGCCTCCCATTCCTGAGGCTTCAAGTCTCTTAAGGGTTAGATGCATCTTCTTTCATTGAGGCCACATCAGGTAGTCCTCTGCTGTATTTGTGTCGAGGATCTCAGACCAGCTAGTGTATGCTGCCTGGTTTGTGGGTCAGTGTCTTAGAGATCTCAGGGGTCCAGGTTTGTCAAGACTGCTGGTCTTTCTATGGGGTCACCCTCCTCTTCAACTTCTTACAAACTTTCCCTAATCCAACCATAAAGTCCCCACCTTTTGTCCAATTCTGTCTCAGTCAGTTGTTTGTTGGGACTCTTGAAGGGCAGCAATGCTAGCCTCCTGATTTTAAGTACATCATAGCTTAAGTAATAATGTCAGGCCTTGGAGCCTCCCCTTGAGATGGGTTCCAATTTGGCCTGGTCACTGGACTTCCTTTCCCTCAGTTTCTTCTGCATTTTTGTCCCTGCAGTTCTTTTAGACAGGAACAATTCTAGGTCAGAGTTTTTGACTGTGGGATGGCGATCATATCCCTCTACTTGATGCCCTATCTTTCTACTGGAGATGGACTCTACAAGTTCCCTCTCTATACTGTTGGGCATTTCATCTAAGATCCCTCTCTTTGAGTCTTGAGATTCTCTCATCTTCCAGGTTTCATTTTTCTTTACAGCTGAATAGAATTCCACTATGTAAAATAGCACATTTTCATTATCCATTCCCTTGTTGAAGTACATTTAGTTTGATGTCATTTTCTACCTGTTGTGAAGAGAGCCGGATGAGCACTGCTGAGCAAGTATCTATGGAACAAGATGTCAAGTTTTTTTGGGCATATATCAAGGAGAAGTATAACTGGCTCATATAATGAATTTTCTTTCTTTTCAGGGAATTCTTCACACTGATTTTCAGAAAGGCTATACCAGTTTGCATCCCTACTAGCAGTGAATGAGGATTCCTCTTGCTGTACAACCTCACCAGCAGTTGCTGTTGGTTGTTTTGTTGACATTCGGACTGTGGGGAAATGATGTGTCAAAATTAATTTTAATTTTCATAATTATTAAGGATACTAGACATTTTCAAGGTTTTTCTTACCAATCTTTATTACTTCTTTGTTTTTCTGGATCAGTAGGGTGGGAGTGGGTGGAGTAGCACCATTATAAATGCAAAGGGGAGGAGGAAGAGGGCAGAGAAGGGATGGGGGGGCTTGTTGAGGGGGTAACTGGGAAGGGGGATATCATTTGAGATGTAAACAAATGAAATTATTAATAAAAATATAAAAAACAAACAAATAAATAAAAATAGAGCTTGGTTCTCATTTGCCACAGGAAGCATTTCAAAATACATTATAAGTCAACTTGGTATTTGACATTAATTAATGTATTGCATATGTAAATGACAATTACAAGAGTATATTGAAAAGCAATAAGGCTACACAGAGTTTTAGTGTAATTATTCAAGTTACTGTCTGTATTGATAAAATATACATTACTGCAAATTAATCATTATTTCCTGTGCCTCTCAGAATGTACTTTTATTACTTCTATTAGGAAATTATTGTTTAGATTTTTAGTCTATTTTTAAAATTTGGATAATTAGTTTCTTTGATTCTGTGTTTTATGAGTTCTTTGTGTGTTCTATATACTACTCCTCTATTAGATATATAGCTGGCAAAGTTTCTTTCCCTTTCTGTGAGTTTCTTCTTCATTCAGTTTATTGTTTCCTAAGCTGTACAAAACATTTTATTTTTTCTGAGGCTCCATTTATCCATTGCTGGCCTCAATTTATGTGCAAATAGAATTTTATTCAAGGGCATGTAGAGTACTACTTATGACTTCTACAAAGTTTTGTTTCGGGTTTCAAATTGAGGCTTTGAATCCATTTAGATCTAATTTTTGTGCAGGGTGATAGATATTTCATTTCACTCATTTGTATTTGGAAATTCAGGTTTCCCAGCAACATTTATTAAAGATGCTGTCTCCCTCCCTACAGTGTCCAGTGTCTTCTCTTTGGCAAATATCAGATGGTTGTAGTAACAAGTACTTACATTTGGTATTCTTCTACTCTACCTACTGTTTTTGTACAGTACCATATTCTCTTTTTTTTTTCTGTAGCTTTGTAATTATCTAACTCAAAGGTGGAAATAGCAGTACTTCTAGTACTCTTTTTGCTCAGTGGCTTCGACTATGTGAAGTCTTCTGTGGTTGTTATTCCATATGAATTTTAGGATAGTTTTCCAATTTCTGTGAAAGTTGTTGTGAGAATTTTGAGCTGAATTTAGTTTGTGTTGAATCTCTAAATTGATTTTATTGTAATTATTTTCACAGTATTAATTCTTTTTGTCTATAAAGATGAAATTTCTTTTTAATTTTATAGTATATTTCTCCATGTCTTCATTAGTAGATTTGATGTTGTCATTGTAGAGGACATCCAGGTTCTTGGTTTTGTTTATTCCAATATATTTTATTATCTTTGATAATTATTATCTTGGATGTATTGTTATGCCATTGTTGTTCAGAATATTTGATGAACTCCTCAGTGTATTTTTTGGTGATGTACAGAAAGATTAGTGAGTTTTGTAAGCTGATTTTCTTTGTCTCATTCATGATTTTAATGGGATTTCCTTAAGTGTTTTTTTTTTTTTTCATTTAGGATAAAGTTACCTTTTGGTTGCTTAGTTATACATAATCTTTATTATTTTGAAGTTCCTACTATGAGAACTAATCTTTCTAGACTATTTCATGACAGCATATTGAATTTTTTAAAGGTTATTTCCTGAGTGTATTAACATGGTCATGTGGTGTTTTCTTTCACATCTATTTTATGATTTTTGGTATGTATGTTATATCAGGCTCGAACTTCTGAGGTAAAGCCAGCTTGACTGTGGTGAAGGAGTTTCTTGATTTGTGTCTGTATTTAGTTTGCTCGTGTCCTATTTTGGATTTTACATCTATGTTTATTAGAGGTATTGGTCTACGGTTTTATCTTTTATTTTTGTTTTGTTTTGTTTTTTGTTCTTATTTTAATTTCTAAAAATTCTTATTGTAAATTTAAAAATTAAAAAAATTTAAAAATTACTTGTAATTTTTAAAAAACACAATTCTTTGTATTTTCTTGGCCATCACTTAAATGTTTATTGTTGTCATCTTTGAGTTCAACAGCGTGTCCATTCATGTTTTCTTTTAATTCCTTGATAAAGATTGTTCTTTTTATTTTTGTGTCATTGGGGCTCATGTAAGTAGTTCTTATTCCAGAATGTCATTTCTGTAAGACTAGTGGGTTTGAAGGGAGATATGCTGTTAGGGCCATTTGTATTGTTTTTGATTTTGAAATTTAACCTGGGAATGTGCACTTCTTTCTTTGGTTGTATGTTTGATGAGATAATTTTGGCATTCTGTTCTTTATACTGAATCAGCACAGGAAATGAAGCATGTGAGGTAGGTTGGTAAAGGTTATAGATAAGCTGCTTATGTAGACCAGGTTCCAAAACCATGAATCTGGAGCTAGGCTACTGGGTGCAGGGATCTGAGTGGACAGAAGACAGAATGGGAGAGGAAAGTAACATCTCACCAGTCAGTCTCTTTTGAAGAGAGCAGGTTTGAAGGCTATGGATCTATTCCTATGCCTGTGGGTATGGAGATGGCTACAGGAAGTATGGTACTGTCAAGAGGAGTAGATAGTGTGGTGTGTGGAGAGATGGGAAAAGAAAAAAGTAACTTACTCAGAAAAGGTGGCTCAGGAACAGAGAAGGGATAGTGGGCTGTGTTCTGGAAGAGGATTGTTATTTTGTTGATTGTGGCAAGTTGGGAATAGGGAAGGCAAAGGAAAGAAGCGCCTAACTCAGCAAAGGTGGCTAGTGAGTAAGGAGTGCTGGTGGTACTAGAAGTAAGATTGTGGGTTGACCCTAAGCACTTTTGATACATGAAGTTGTGTGACACTCATGACTCTATGAGCTCTTTGTCACATCCTGATTGTACTCAATACTGTTGGGTGTTCAAAACAGATGACAACTTCTAGAAGCCAGTCCTACATCTAGAGACCAGTCTGTAGAAACAAATCTTAGATATCTCTCTGCCTTTCACTCTTCTGTCCTTTTTAAAGTACTCAGCTTGAAACTCAAATTTCATTGAGTGTTTAGGGGGTTCCACAGACTGAGTCTTTTACGGTTTGTTTCTGATTTCATCAAGACACACACAATAGAGTTTTGTTGTTTTTGTCTCTTTTTATTTATTCTTCTTTCATATATTAACATCCCAATTGCAGTTTCCCAACCAACAAGTCTTTCTCACTCATGTTTCCTTTTCAGTTTTATGAGGTCCCATGATATTGCTGACTGGCCAACTGGTGTTTCCTTCAAGAAATTCCTCCCATGACAATACATTCAAGGTTACTCCCCACTTTCTCTTCTATCAGATTCAGTGTTTCTGGTTTTATGTGGATGTCTTTGATCCACTTGGACTTGAGTTTTGTCCAGGGCAATAAGTATGTTCTCTTTGAATTCTTCTACATATCAACATCTAGTTAGATCAGCACCATTTAATGTTTTCTTTTTGCAATTTAATATTTATGGCTTCTTTATAAAAAAAAATCAGGTTTACATAGGTGTTCTGGGTCTTTGATATGATTCGATTGATCATTGTATCTGGTTTTGTTTGTTTATTTGCTTTGCCAACATCATGTGGTTCTTACTATTATTTCTCTCTAGTAGCTTGAGATCAGGTGTGGTGATACCTCAAGATGTTATTTTATTGTTTAGGATAGGTTTAGATATCCTGGGTCTTTTTGGTTTTTCATATGTAATCAAATGTTGTTATTTCAAGCTCTGTAAAGTTTCGTGTTGATTTTCATGGCGGTTGCATTGAATCTGCAGATTGCTTTTCATAAGATGGTCAATTCTGCCTATTCATGAAAATGCAAGATATTTCCATATTGTGGTATCTTCTTCAATTTCCTTTTACAAAGACTTGAAGTGAAGACCATACAGGTCTTTCACTTGCTTGGTGAGAGTTACTCCAGGATTATTTTATGTAATTTATGACTATTTTGGTGTTGGTTCTCTGACTTTATCCTCATGCCCTTTGCCGTTTGTATATAAGAAGGATACTGATTTTTTTGTTTAAGTTAACCATGTATCCAGTGACTTTGCTGAAGATGTTTATCAGCTGTAGGAGTCCCCTGGTAGAATTATTGGGGTTGCTTATGTATATTATCTGCAAATAGTGATATGTTGACTTCTTTCCTATTTGAACTCCCCTGATATCCTTTAATAATATTACTGCTGAGGCTAGAACTTCAAGTATTGTATTGAATAAATATGGAGAGAGTGAACAGTCTTGTCATGTTTCTGATTTTAGTGGAATTGTTTGAGATTTTCTCCATTTAATTTGATGTTGGATACATGCTTGTGGTAAATTGCCTTTAGTATATTTAGGTAGTTCTCCAGTATCCTTGATTTCTTCAAGACTTTTAATATAAAAGGGTGTTAGATTTTGTCAAAGGCTTTTTAAGCATCAAATTAAATGATCATATGATTTTTTTTTTCAGATTGTTTATATGCTAGATTACATTAACAGATTTCCTCATGTTAACCATCTTTGCATCTCTGGAATGAAGCCTACATTATCACAGTAGACGATTTTTCTGATGTGCATTTAGCTCCTGGGTATTTTTCAAGTATTTTTGCATTGATGTTTATGAGGGAAATTGGTCTATAATTTTCTTTCTTTGGTGAATCTTTGCAATGGATTGAGTTTCAGGGTAACTGTGGACACATAAAAAGTTGATGATGTTTCTTCTGTTTCTGTTATTGAATAATTTGAGGCATATTGGTCTTAGCTCTTCTTTGAAAGTCTGATAGAATTCTGTGTTAAAACTGGCCCTGGATTAATTATTATTATTATTATTATTATTAATTATTATTATTTTTTTTTTTTAGGAGATTTAACGAGTACTTCTATTTTCTTGTAGGCTACATGTCTATTTAAGTTGCTTATCTGGTCTTGATTTAAGTTTGGTATGTGGTATCTATAGAGAAAATTTTGTCTATGTTTTTTCTTTTTCTTTTTAGGTTTTCTAATTTTGTGGAGTACGGGCTTTGAAGTATGACCGAATGAGTGTTAGTATTTCTTTTGTGTCTATTATTATGTTTCACTATTCACCTTTGATTTTCTTAATTTGGACATTTTATTTCTGTCTTTTACTTAGTTTGGGTCAGGGTTTGTCTATCACATTGATTTTCTCAAATAATCATCTCTTTGTTTGACTTTTTTTTGTCTTGTTCTCTTTGCTTTTATTTTATTGATTTTGGCTCTCAGTTTGATTACTTCCTGCCATTTATTTCTCTTGGATGTGCTTGCTTCTTTTTGTTCTAGAATTTTCAGGAGTGCTGATAAGTTGGTAATATAAGATTGTTCCAATTTCATTTCATTTCATTTCTTTTTTTTCTTTTCTTTTGTATTTTTTCTTTTCTTTTCCTTACTTCCCTTTCTTCTCTTTTATTATTATGTAGGTATTTAGTGTTTAATTTAGAAGTGTTTTAATTTACAAGTCTTTAATTTCTTTCTTAGCTTCTGTCTTGACCCAGTATTTATTCATTATAGAATTGTTCAGTTTCCATCAATTTGTAGGCTTTCTGTTGTTGAAACACAGCTTCAATCCATGGCATTCTGATAGTATGTAGAGCCTTTTTTTCCTCCAATTTTCTTATATCTCTTGAGGCTTGCTTTGTGACTGAGTATGTAGTCAATTTTGAAGAATGTTCTCTGAGATGCTGAGAAGAAGGTACACTCCCTTATGTTTGGGTGAAATGTTATTTAGATGTCTGTTAGGTCCTCTTAGTGTCATTATCTCTCTATTTGCTTTTTGTCTGAAAGACCTTTCCATTGGTAAGACTGGGGTACTGAAGTCTCCCACTACCCATGTTTGAGGGTTGGTGTGTGGTGCCAGTTCCAGTAATGTTTCTTTTACAAATGTGGGTGCCCTTGTATTTGGGAATTGAAATTTCATTTTGGGGGATTTTTTTTTTCATTAATCAGTATGATGTGTCCTTTCCTGTCTGTTCTGATTAATTTTAGTTTGAGGCATATATTGTTAGATATTAGAATAGCTACACCAGCTTACTTCCTGGGAGCCTTTCTTGGAAAATAAATTTCCAACCCTTAAATTCGAGATACTGTCTATCTTTATGTTGAAAGAGCAAGGGAAGCTTTTCTTCAGGTTGAAAAATAGTTTAAAGATATAGGACAGAAGACAAGTCAGTTTGATTGTGGATAGTAGATAGGTGGGAAGGTAAAGTCTCTCAATAGATTGAGTGTACATATTTGAACTTTCTGCTGGTCCAAAGGAAAGAATACCTATATTTTCTTATCAGGTTGCCCAGATATAAGACAAAAGTAGTAAAAGGATCAGACATTGAAAGCTGTGAGCAGTCATATAGGAAAATGAAACCAGATGCTCTTATGAGTATCAGTAATTTCAAGTAAAATAAAAATTTCTTGGGCAAGAACATGACATTCAGGATGAGGAACACAAAGACATTTTTAATTGCTTTCCTTTTACCTTTTCCTGACAACCTTAACCTATTTTTTTAAAAAATTATTTATATATATATATTTAAATTACTTGTTTTTGTATCTTATATTTATGAGTACTCTCTCTATACTTATATCTACATAACAGAAGACAGCATCAAATCTTGTTATAGATGGCTGTGAGCCATCATGTGGTTGCTGGGAATTGAATTCAGGACCTCTAAAATAATAACCAGTGTTCTTCACCACTGAGCCATCTCTCTAGCCCCTATTTTTAATTATGTATAAGTGTGTATGTCTGCATTCGAATATGACTGTCTGTGGAGGCCAGAGGAGGGTATTGAATCCCCTGTGTATGGAATTATGGGGCATTGTCCACTGAATAATATGGATACTGGAAACCATACCCTAGTCCTTATAAGGCTAAGCACTCCTAACCACTGAAGCAGCTCTCCAAGCCTGTCCCTTCTTCATTGAATGATCCCATCCATGATCCAATCTCAGTAGAAATGAAATAACTACCCTTAAGCCTTCAGCTCAGACTCTTGCAATTCTCACAAAGTAAGAATATTTGTACACACCTATATTTGTATGCACATACTTTATAATGAATGGGCTTCCACTATAAGTATGTGTGTATAGATGGAAATTTAATTTTCTTTCCTTGATTTCTGTAAGGATTCTATCTTGATTCTGAAGAATCAAGGCATATGCATTGTGAAGAATCAATTGCATATGATGAATGAACAACACAGCAGTACATGAAGAAATAGAACAGCAGGGAGATTTGTAAAGATATGGACACACTCTAGTACTTTTTTTATGCACTGATTTGTTTTTGAATGATTAGCTATTCAGACTGAGATACTCAAGGATGAAGTTTGGTAAGGTTGCTCTTGGAGGCGAAAGGTATCACAGTCACTGGACTGAGCAGACAATTATTCCCAATCATTGGACTCACTAGAAGCATAACTCAGAAACAGATGTTATCTAGAAACCCACACATGTACATTTCTTTTCTAAAAACTTATTTATTGGCTCTTTTGTTTGTTTACATTTCAAATGTTACCCCCTTCCCAGTTTCCTCTCTGAAAACCCCACCCTCCCACACCCACCACCTGCCCTAGCATTCCTCTACACTGGGCCATCCAGACTTCACAGGACCAAGGGTCTCCCCTCCCTTTGATGCCAGACAAGGCAATCCTCTGCTACATATGCAGCTGGAGCCATGGGTTCCTTCACCCACATTCTTTGGTTGGTGCCTTACTCCCTGGAAGCTCTGAGGGTTCTGGTTGGTTGATATTTTGTTCTTCCTATGGGGTTGCAAACCCTTTCAGCTCCTTTAGTCCTTCCCCTAACTCCTCCCTTGGGTCCCCTTGCTCAGTCAGTCTGATGATTGTCTTCAAGCATCTGCATTTGTATCAGAAAGGCTCTGGCCCTGCCTCTCAGGAAACAACCATACAAGGCTTCTGTTAGCAAGCACTTCTTGGTATCAACAATAGTGTCTGGGTTTGGTGTCTGCATATGGGATGAATTCCTAGGTAGGACAGTATCTGGATGGCCTTTCCTTCAGTCTCTGCTCCAGTTTGTCCCCTTCAGACAGGAACAATTCTGGGTTAAAATTTTGAGAAGGGTGGGTGATCCCACCCCTCAAAAAGACGGGGTCTTACCTAACCTCTGGATATGGTCTCTACAGGTTCTCTCTCCCCTTTTGGGGGGTATTTCAGCTAATGTCATCCCCATGGGGTCATGGGAGCCTCTTGCTTGACTGGCATCTGGGACTTTCTGGTTGCTATCCCCACTTCCCCATCTCCCATTGCTACACACTACAGTTTAATTTTCTTACACTCTTTACATCTCCCCTGACTCCTCTCACACCTGATCTTGTCCCCCTTTTTCCTCTCCCCGTTCTTCTCTTCCTCCCAAGTCCCTCCCATTGTCTAACTTCTGTAATTATTTTGTTCTTCATTCTAAGTAGGACTGAGGCATCTACTCTTTGGTCTTCCTTCTTCTTGACCTTAATATGGTCTATAAATTTTATTATGGGTATTCTGAGATTTTTTTCCTACTATCCACTTATCAGTGAGTACATACCATGTGAATTCTTTCGTGACTGTGTTACCTCATTCAGGATGATAATTTTTAGTTCCATCCACTTGCCTACAAATTTCATGAATTCACTGTTTTAAATAGCTGAGTAGTTCTCCACTGTGTAAATGTACCATATTTTCTGTATCCATTCCTATGTTGAGGGACATCTGGGTTCTTTTTAGCTTCTGGCAATTATAAATAAGGCTGCTACAAACATAGTAGAGTATGTGTCCTTGTTATATGTTGAAGAATCTTTGGGGTATACATCCAGGAGTAGTACAGCTGGGTCCTCAGGTAATACTGTATTCATTTTTTTGAGGAACTGCTAGACTGATCTTGAGAGTGGTTGTAATCCCACCAACAATGGAGAAGTGTTCCTCTTTCTCTACATCCTTACCAGCATCTGCTGTCACCTGAGTTTTTGATCTTAGCCATTCTGACTGGCATGAGATAGAATCTCGGAGTCATTTTGATTTGCATTTCCCTGATGACTAAAGTTGTTGAACATTTCTTTAAGTGCTTCTCAGTCATGTGAGATTCCACAGTTAAGAATTCTCTGTTTAGCTCTGTACCCATTTTTTAGTAGGATAATTTGGTTCTCTGGAGTCTAGTTTCTTGAGTTCGTTGTGTATTTTGAATATTAGCCCTCTATCGGATGTAGGGATGGTAAAGATCTTTTCCCAAACTGTGGGTTACCAGTTTGTTCTATTGACAGTGTCCTTTGCCTTACAGAAGCTTTCCAATTTTATAAGGTCCCACTTGTCAATTATTGATCTTAGGGCATACATACCCCATTGGTATTCTGTTAAGGAAATTTCTCCTGTTTTTGAGGTTCTTCCCCACTCTCTCCTCTATTAAATTCAGTGTATCTAGTTTTATGTGGAGGTCCTTGATCCACTTGGACTTGATCTTTGTACAAGGAGATAAGAAGGGATTAATTTGCATTCTTCTACATGATGACCACCAGTTGAGCCAGCAACAATTGTTGAAAATGCTGTCTTTTTTCCACTGGATGGTTTTAGCTTCTTTGCCAAAGATGAAGTGACCATAGGTGTGTAGGTTCATTTCTGCGTCTTCAATTCTATTCCATTGACCTACATGCCTGTCTCTGTACCAATAGATGCCTTGCTTTTGTTTGTTTGTTTCTGTTTGTTTATCACTATTGCTCTGTAGTAGAGCTTGAAGTCAGGGATGGTGATTGCCCAAGAAGTTCTCTTATTGTTGAGAATAGTTCTTACTATCCTGGGTTTTTTGTTGTTCCAAATTCGAGAATTGCTCTTTCTATCTCTGTTAAGAATTGAGTTGGAATTTTGATAGGGATTGCATTGAATCTTTAGATTGCCACACCTGTACATGTCAAGAAACATAAAAAAGCACTTAGCAGTATTCTTTAAAGGGAATTAAGCTGATAGATGATTTTAAAGAGTATTTCTTATCTGTTGTATCTGCATGCTAAATCCAGGTGTCATTTTTTTTCTAGTGAAAGAAGATCTAGCTAACTTTTAGACAAGGAAGTTGCTTCTCATTCATTTCTTAAGGTGAAAAAAAGTTTTCAATATAGAAAAGTCTCGTTGAGACAGATCAAATGATTAAAAGCAGTGAAAATTAAAGTTTAATATATTTTCAATGATGATTTAAAATACTGAAATCAGAATCTGTAAGGTGTCAGTTGCCCAGAACATATCAAATTACACAACTAGGCAAAATTTCAGGTAAAATCCATTTCTTTACAACTACAAGTTTATAAAAGTTAATTGTGTGTTTTTGTTAGAGTTTCATTGCTGTGAAGAGACACCATGACCAAGGCTACTTTTATGGAGAAAATATTTTATTGGGTCGGGCTTACATTTTCAGTGATTCAGTCCACTATCATTGTGGTAGAAGCATTGGCAGTAATCAGGCAGATGTGGTACCTGAGGAAGGAGCTAAGAATTTTACATCTTGATCCAAAGGCATCCAGGAGCACTAAGAGACCTCAGAGTCCACCTACATAGAGACATATCTACTCCAACAAGGCCATACCTCCTAATCATACCATGTCCCATGGGCCAAGCATATTCAAACCAACACAATGTGTCTTCTGGGCTCAGTGGTGAACAGTAGTACCTAATACATCTCACATTGCTTCAATATGCAGAGCAAACACATGACTGACTCTTGTTATTTTCATATAGATTATATGTCAATATCATTACTTGTATCAGTCTAAATACAAAATGCAAGGGTGGCTGAAACCTTATTAACACACACTCTTGTGATATTTTAAGTCTGTGGTATATTTTTACTTAGTGATGGTGTAATGGCTTATACTAGAACAGTCTTTGATATCTCCTATATCAATAGTCATTCTACCAGCCCTATAGAGTATGGAAATTGCTGTTAGTACTTTATTTATCTGAAAACACTGAAGGAGAAAGAAGTCATTGGCTTCAAACAAGGTTGTTATACTTTAATACAAGAGTTCTCATAACTGACAACTTTAGAATGCCCAGTATATCTTCCAGCCAGCTGGTTTCTATCCCTAAAAGTCTGGTTTCTTGTCTGAATGTAAGACAATTTTAAGCCCCTGAAAATTATATCTTAAATACGATACCCAAGAGAATAACCAACAGATTGCACCACTCTCCCCAGATGAGTATTCTTCAATTGATTGACTATCCTACACCATTATTATATGTTATGCTTTTTTTG
Organism: Montemys delectorum; assembly: GCA_019843815.1. Taxonomy (NCBI): domain Eukaryota; kingdom Metazoa; phylum Chordata; class Mammalia; order Rodentia; family Muridae; genus Montemys; species Montemys delectorum. The sequence continues at coordinate 772 of JADRCD010160387.1, read as the reverse complement.
AATAATGCAGAAGAAAAAATTCTGAGAGAGGATTTTGCAAACTAAGGAACAATAAGAAAGGGGTTAATAACAGAAGTAATAAGAAATACTAGTAGGAAGCCTTTTCATGGTACAGACTGTTTAATAAGAATATCAGGTCAATTTGAACCATATAATATTGAGTTTGTTCATGAACACAAACTAGAAGCTTTATTAGGAAATCAACTGTCCATGACAGAAAAATTTCAGTTGCTTGGTAAAATGCGATGGCTAAGCAAAGAGAATTTAAATGCTTTACTGACAACAAATGTAGAATAACATTTGATAGTATATGCTCTATTATGTGGCACAATTTGTAAACTTTCTCAAGAGTGACAGTCTACAGATGGTTGTATTTGTGAACTTCATCTATAGAAACAAAATAACTAGGTCTCACAAAAGGATAAATCTATAATATATTAATACTAAAATAAAAAGCCCCATTGCTCTTTTAAGGAGCACAAATGAGCTATGAATGAATAATGAGATTCCAGACCTATGAGCATCATTTAAAAAGCAAAAGCAATTTCGTGTTTGATAACAGGGTCAGAAAGTAGTCAGAAAGTGATACCCAGAAAGGCTTTCCAAAGACCTTTAATAATTCCTTCTTCCATCCCTTCATTTCCTCTTCCTCCTCCTCTTCTTTACTTTCTATTCTCCCCCTCCCTACCCTTTTGCTTGCTCATACTGGATATTGGATAGTTGTATAGTCAAAGCTGGATTTCTACTCATGGCAATATTAGCCTCCTGATTT